>SNQJ01S0015010.1:131891-143290 GCA_010110895.2 Picea sitchensis | reverse complement strand
CCATTTTCTTCAAGGACCTGAACTCTATCATGTAATACATGAAATCTTTCCTATCGCTCCACTGCCTCAGGAAAGCACTATCCAGGGCTTCAATCCTAGCAATAGATTCGGGGGCCAATCCTTTGAACCATTTCCTCACCTCGCCATCCAGGCTCTGGACGAAGACTCTCATCCAGACATCTTCATTCTCAATGTTGAGGTTGTCTGCATAACTGTAGAAAGAAGCCAGGTGCTCTTCCGCAGTTACATCCCATTCTCCGGTGAACTTGGGCATGTATTTCAAGTAATCTCCAGCAGGGAGAGGATTCATAGGATGGGGAAGAACTAAGGGAGCATATCTAGCAGCGACTATGGCGTCCATTCTATTCAGAGGAGGATTAGCACCAGCCATAGGAATATTAGGTGGAGAAGAAACCAGAGGAGAAGGAGTTCGCGAAGGGGCTACTGGGAATGAGTCCCAAAGTGGAGTGGGAAGCAATAGGGGATTTAAGGAGAAGGCTAATGAGCTTAAGTCAGTAGATGTTCCTCTTTGCGCAGAAGTGGTAAAACTAGGCATGGGGGAATCTTCCACGGTCTTAGGTCTACGCTAGGGTACATTTTCGGAGGAGAGGGGAGAGACAAGGGTTTCTCCCTCCAATCCCAGACCAGGAAGGGAAAACTCAGCAGGAACACTCCCGAAATTCAGGAAACGGGACACCTCGGAAGGAGGATGGTCAAGAATTTGAGGAGGAGAAAATGGAGTTCTTACAAAAGGAGATGGCGAATTACCTGGTTCGGCGATGGAAGATTCTTCTTCAGGGGCCTTTCCTTTTCTGAGAACCACCTCTGGATCAGATTCGAGTGTAGCTAGAGGCAGTTGTGTATGGGACCGCGTGTGTCTACCTCTGAAAGCCACAATTAACTCGACAGGTTTGGCACAACGGATTCGTCACAATGGAGTCGCCATGTGCACAGTAGAAATCTTCAAAGGCTCTGATACTCGATGCACCTTCAGGATCAGAGGCTCAATGTCGTTCAATCCCGGGGAGAAATTTCAACTTCGTCCCCGACAACGGCACCAGAAATGTTAGCGTCATAAGTCACTCCTGGATTGCTTGCAGGAGCAGAGCCCGACGCCCATCAGTTTTTATATCATGGTTTAATAAATGGGGTGATCAAATGGGTAAAGACTCAAGAAGATAAAACTTTGACTCAGGAGATTGGGCCTGGTATGTATGCAGCAAGGGAGGTCTTGATCCAACTTCTGTCAGTAAATGTATTAAAGGGTGACAGAGGGAATACTTGTGAGAAGGGCGAGCAAGACTACCTCAGGCGACAAGCCTTCAGAAGCTTGAGGATGAAAAACTCAGAAGCCAAGATCCTCTTGGTCCGGAGCTTCAAGGAGCTGAAGAGTGACTCAACTGGATCCTCCAATTCTAAGGCATTCAGCGCTGCGAAAATAACAGGAACCGATTAGAAACAATGTAACTGTTACAGTGATCCAACCTACATCATCTTATAACAGCTACAACTCGACTGGATCCTCTAATTCCGAGCTGTTCTAACACAATATACAAGAGATGGAAAAGAGGCTGACATCCATAAAGTAAGAAGTCTCAAATGCCTTATACATTAACCAGGGCAACCAGTGCTTCATCAAAACGTTACAATCGGGAGCTTTGCTCAACCATCGATACTTCACAAAATACAAAGACTAAGCCTATATACTCAGGAAAATTGGCCTAACAAAGGCGTGTTCAACCATCCAGGGCGTGGTGTCCCTTCAGCCGAATTCAGACGGATAATCCCTGTCAGGCGCCACCTTTACTGTGCATGGCTCCTGTAAGGGGAGTAGCTGAGCCATTAAGTGTTGGGCTAGCGTGCGTAGACTTCTCTGTCTAGTCAAGGACTTTAGCATGGTTTCTTTGAAAAAATCGATACACAGGACCTCTTCGAGCAGACCGCTTGCCAGGCCCTCCATTCCCCACACTTAATGAATGAGAGGAGGTTTCAACCACCCGTTCTTGCCTTCATTTACTCCAAGTGAGAGATAGCATTGAGATCGGATCCGATGGTGCTTGGAGATCACGATGATCCCCTCTGTAATTGAACTCGATGCCTTTGGCCTTTTTTACATAGCTCCATTCTTTCCCCAAATGACCTCAGGCTACGACCATGTGCTTATTCCCAAAGCGCTTTCGGCGTTCGCGAATGGAAGGAGCTAATCCTTGCCTCTTGAAATTGCGATGAGCAAAACGCTGAGACGGTCTTAATCTAGCACCACGCGTCCTTCAAATCTGATGGTCCTAAATTCACCCGACGTTGCTGCAGGCCCCAGGTTCTAGACGCTCTCGTCACTTCGCGCATCGGGGATATGAGGGAGTTGCTTCTTGCGCTTCGAAATCACGATGGGCGAGAAGGTGGGGAGCCTAATCACGCACCAGGTGTCCCCTTTAAATGGACGGCTGAGACTGCTCCTCGATATTGTGGGTCCGCCTTTGGGTGCTTTTGGCGCTTCGTGCCTTGAGGCTTGGAGGAGGTTGATCCTTGCTCTTTGAAGTCGCGATTCGCGAAGGGGCGATAAAACTTAATCGCGCATCGCGTACCCCTCTTTTGATCGGACGGCCCGGAACACTTTCGGCGATATTGTGGGCCCGTCATTAAAGTGCTTTTCATTTCGCGATTCACGAGTCGGAGACCCTTGGTTCCTCTTCTTCAACTCCCGCTTCCCGAGACGACGATACGGGCAGGGCTCCCTTTCTGGTCAACGCTCTCCATATGTAACCATTGGCTAGGGCCCAAGTNAAGTGCTTTTCATTTCGCGATTCGCGAGTCGGAGACCCTTGGTTCCTCTTCTTCAACTCCCGCTTCAAGAGACGGCGATACGGGCAGGGCTCCCTTTCTGGTCAGCGCTCTCCATATGTAACCATTGGCTAGGGCCCAAGTACTAGCGCCTCTCGCTACTCGTGACCTCGCGAGTTGGAGTATCAGACTTTGGCATTCTCCCTTCGCGAAGTCCCGAGACGCGATGGTCAGCGACGGTTGACCTCCTCCAAACACTTTTCGTAACTCGGAATCTCGCGCAACCAAAGGGATATGGTCCGCCCTTCAAACTCACGAACCCCGAGCTCGAGAAATAACACTGCGCTTGAACTGCTTGCGATCAATAGCCCTCGTAATTTCGCGAGTGCCTCCTGAAGGATTCCGATCGTTGACTTAAAACTTTTAGCGCTATACTTGACGCGACTCGGTTAATCTGCAATTACCCATCAATTGTTGTTCTGCTCTGTCGCTGAATTCTTTCTGTTGAAGAATGAAATGCCCGCTCTCTTGATTTTAAGTTCGAAAATGACTTCTTCTGTGTGCTGCGCTTGGACGCTTCTCGTGCAACCTGCAGACCCGGATATCCCTATGCCGAAGGCAAGTAATGTTGCTAACATGCCAATACTATGATAAAATTATATAGACATGAGCTTTATGATAGATTTTATGTACTAAAAAAGTACACCATATCAAGAAATATATGAGAACCAACATAATACAGATGATTTTAGATGCCTAAAACAAGTAATGGGCCTTGAATTATGAATATTTATCCTGACGCGCATCCATTATCATATAATATAAAAGGTATGATGTTAATTGAACATTTATTATTGGAAGAATTGGAAGTGAGATTGATGAGTGGTTGAAAATAAAACCCTTGTTTAAAATTTTATAATATTTATTATCTTTCGTAATGGTTTGGATTTTTTGAATTGCATTTTTTTTTGAAAGGGCAGAAAGAATTCAATGTTGATCGATGCGACGGCATGTTGAGTCAAGTCATTATTGTCATTGTAATACATGACGTACTATATTTTGCACATTTCGAGAACGTATTTGAATGCTCCCGCATGAATACTGAAACTGCCTGGCCAACCTGGCGTGGAAACGAAGCAAAACTGGTCGCCACTGCAATGCAATCCAGCTGCCAAGTTCCCTATTTATCAAGGGAAATAATTAGTAACGAACTAAATATAACGACAAATAATATAAAGCGGTTCCAGCGATTGCGGGGCTGTTCCACAGCAGTTTTGAGTTTCTATTTAATATTTTGTTACCCTCTCCCTTCCGCATGATGACGACCCGCCCAATTCTTCGATTCAGATTTCTGTTATGGAGAGGCAGGCAGCCGCGAATAACATGTATAAGTTGAAGTCGAAATTGCATGCAGCAATGATGGAGATGAATGCGAGGAAGGATCTCTTTTCTACAGGATTTGTCAGCTCAGAAAAAGTAGAAGCTGAAGTGGCCGAGCAGAGAGTTGAAGTAGAGAAGTTGCAGCCTGCGAGGAAAGACGTTATCTCACATCATGTCTTTCGAGTGCCTCTGCAATTTCCAAGATATGGGAAGGCCGACTACGAAAAAATGGCGGAGTGCGAATTGGACAGATTGCTGCGGGAATATAGTTTACCTGTTAAGGGCGATCTCCACCAGAAGCGCCGTTTCGCAATGGGAGCTTTCCTCTGGCCTCACCAGATGCACCTATGAATTCAGCCATCGAAATCTTTTCCATTCAACCCCTCAATCTCTTTTCCACTCTTTGTTGTTTCAGTGACTGCGAGACGCAATCCCCTAATTTAATATTTTGGCGGATTTCAGTAATATTTTGAATCAAGTTTTTCAGCGTTCTAAATACAAGTTTGCACTGATCTTTGATGGACAGTTTTTGTGACAGAATTTATCCTCATGGATAGTCAAGTATCAGTTTTTGATAAGGATCTTTAATAGTCAAGTATCAGTTTTTATCAAGGATATTTGAAGATGTAAAAAAGTTTATAATTTTTTGAGTAAATTTTTTATTGAGAAAAAAGTTTACATTAGTGAGGGATTTGAATTCAAAATCTCATAGTACATAACACTTAGCCACATGGGAATTGAGCTGCCTCAAGCACTTTATATAAGGAATTTTTATTATAAATTATTAATTTAGATTTATTTTAAATTCAAATTTATTAATTATTAATAGAAATTAAATTTATAAAGTATAAAGTTTTCATATATAATGGGATTAACTTTAATTGAAATTGAATTTTTTTTAGTTATATTATATTAGTAAGATAATTAAATATTATATTGAATTGGTCTATCTGATCTTAAGAAGGCAAGTGATTAGTGACAATTCTTTAGAATTTTGTTTATGTGCTCCAAAAGTATTAAGAGAAGTTTTCCTAGATCACCATAGTGTGACAAATATTTTGAAATTGAGATTTAATCTGGGTATAGATTAGACAATCTAAGAAAAAGTGTTTTTCATTTTCAACACTCTTAGTGTCACAAAGGTGACAAGTTCTTTCATCCTAGGGAATTTTAGGAGCTCATGAGAATTTGTTCTTATTTTAGCAATACTTATTTTTTTCTTTACACTTTTCAAAACAAAATAGATCTTTTTGATCTTTTAGATTAGAGTTGATTACCTCCTTATAATACTTTAATTTTCTTTTTTCCTCTAACTCTTTACCACACCACATTTTTTTATTAATGAGGATGATGCTCACAAGTCTTGAACAATTGTGAATGCTATACCCAAGGGTTAGACCACATAGTGAACTTTCATAGAGCATTATTATGAGGAGGAGGACTTTGATGTTGGACATTCATAAGTGAGATGTGGTGAAAGTAGCCATGAAACATACATAATGTGAAGGGTAGTATGTTTGTTGATATATCTCCTGACTATTAGATGGGAAACCACTTAAATTACAAGATTTTAATTTTGTGGTCGAAATGCCTCATGTTTATGATAGATTGATCAATGCATGGGGTATGTTACCACACTAGGATAAGGTCCCATTATATTTTATGACCAATATTACGTTGATCTTTTGTTGCATATGCACCAAAATTATATGAGCATTGACTCTTCATATTTTGGGACGGATAATGGATGTACTTATGACATCCTTGGGGCTCATAGTGTCATTGATGCAACACCACCTTCTATGAGATATATATCGATGCTTAGTAGGAGTACATTTTACTTGAGGAGTTAGGAGACACCTCCCAACTGGGAGTTGAGGAGAGGGGTCTTATGGATGATTCCATGCTCATTTTGAAAAGAATTGATGTGTAATGGGTGGACATTGATATACTTTTGAATTTATCTCATGAGGATCTATTGGATTATACTATGAGATTTTGGTATGTTTATTTTCAATTTCATGAGGGATGCAGACCATGTCTTAGGGGTGAGGTAAAGTTCTATACAATTTTTCTTTTATTATCTTCATTAGATGTTAATTGATGATTTAAATGGATGTAGATTGATCTACATTAATTACTATTTTTTTATAACATGTAAATATCAACATTACTCTATAATATCAACTTCTCCACAACAAATTATTTATATTTATGTTTGGCAAAGAACAACAAGTTAATATATAATATATAGTTGAATTCCATAAATTTCATAAATTTCATTATATATTATATATTATATATGTTCTTACATATTTACAATTAATTATTTCATCCCAACTTTCTTCACATGTCCCACAATCACACTTTACATAGTAAAGGAAAAGGCGTTGTCGAACATCCTTATATCGAAAATTTACACATAGCTACCCAACAAAGATGGTTACTCAACCTCAATTTCATTCCACAAATTTTTCAATTCAATTTCATTCCACAAATTTTTCAATTTTTTTTTTGATTCAATGAGGCGCAATTTTTGAAATGATGATTACATCTAAATTATACCTCAATTTTTGAAACAATTATTGCTCTGTATTTGATCAATTTGAGTGTTTAAATTCAATTTCATCAAGTAAAGGTCCATGTATAATCTATAGGGGAATGTGTATGACACTATCATGTGGGAACATTAGTGGGACCATTAGGAACATTGAGGATCCCATCTATTATAGAGGCATCGATCAACACAAATACGTGTATATAGTTTGAAACTAAAATGTTCATTTAATTCCTAATGATAATAATTTACATTTGTAATTGTGTTTCTCATGTTTCCAAGGCACTAACATGGACGTTCATGTTGTATAGGATATTTGCATGGGTGTTCCTAGTGTGTAGAATTAGATTACATATACACAAGACAATACACAGATAATCTAATGCATAACTAACCGTTAATATATTGTTGGCATGCATTTTTTATAAAAATTTAATTAACTTTCATTTAAATTTTAATTGTATAGGAAGTTATGATCAATATTTTTGTGAGGAACGGTTTGGATGTTAGTTCTTGTTCAAGCACTGGGAAGCCTAGTGTAGGGTGAGTCATAGGGGTGGTGTGCTAGTCATGAGGGTAGTGGTAATGTTCGGATAGTGGTGTTTAATTCAGATTTACAGTGTTGTCATAGCTCGATGTTCTCATTTTTTCTTTATATTCCAATGCTCTCATTTTTACAATTGGAATTATATATATGAATTCTTGCTTTTATCATTTTTTTTTTTTTTTATATATTTTTTAATGCAACAAAACATTATTTTATATTTTTTTCCAAGGATAAAATACTATTTTATATTTTTTTCCAGGGATAAAATTTAGTAATTTTGTTTATGAAAATAAAATTATAGTGGTAGATGTTGAGACAGTATTCAAAAATTGGTTTTATGTAGTTTTATTCAAAAGATTGTCACTCGTGGTTCTTAAATTTTATTTCAAATAATTCTACTAGGATCTATACTAGTGAAACACCATATACAATTCTCATAAAAAATTTCAAAAAGTATAGTCATATTTATACATTGAGAGAGTTCAACTAGTCTTCCTAAAGGAGTTCATTTTTTGCTTTCCAAGGAAAAACACTAATCATAGAGTAAGAAAGGGAAGATTAGAACCAAGGAGCATTAATATATTCAAATGTGTACATAGGGGTATTATCAATGATATTCCAGATCCCATTTTCTAGTTCTACTCCATCCTTCGATAACATGTTTGCATCATTGTTCGTATCCTTGTAAACATGCATGAAATAAATGAGAGAGAACGGTAGAAATAGAATGTCATGAAAAGAGGTTGCACAGTGGAGTTTCACAAATTGTATTCTCATTTCATCCATTGAATGAAAAGCATAGAGTCTCCATAAATTTGAATTTTAGAAATACCTTGTTCTTGAGATCACATTAAGACTAGTTTTAGAGCCATGAGTTCATAGAGGTTATTTGTGTGATTTCCTATTCCAACCATAAAAGATGTGTTGTGAATGGAGGATGGTAGATGTGTAATTTCATAGTGGAGTTGTAGAGTGGAATTTTAGAAATACCTTGTTCTTAATATTACATTAAGACTAGTTTTAGAGCCATGAGTTCATAGAGGTTATTTGTGTGATTTCCTATTCCAAACCTAAAATATGTGTTGTGAATGGAGGATAGATGTGTAATTTCCCCTCCCCAGCTTTGGATGGGGATATTTGGGAGGCTCCATTAAAAAAACACTATCTTAATTTTGTTGTAAGTTATTGGTAGGAAATATAAGATTTATATAAGGATTTTTTATTATAAATTACTAATTTAGATTATTTTAAATTCAAATTTATTGACTATTAATAGAAATTACATTTATAAAGTATAAAGTTTTTATCTTTTAATTTCATAATTTCATGCTATATATAATGGTGATTAACCTTTATTCAAATTGATTGTTTTTTAGTTATATTAATCAAGACAACTAAATATTGCTTATCTTCTAGATTATGGTTTATCACCTCCTTGTAATATCTTAATTTATTGGTCTATCTTACCTTAAGAAGGTAAGAGATTACTAAAAGTATTAAGAGAAGTTTTCTTGGATCACCATAGTTTTATTTAGTTAAAAGATTAGAAAGGTTCATAGTGTGACAAATATTTTGAAATTGAGATCTAATCTAGGTATAGGATGGACAATCTAAGAGAAAGTGATTTTCATTTTCAACACTCTTAGTGTCACAAAGGTGACAAGTTCTTATATCCAAGGGCATTTTAGGAGCTCACCAAAATTTGTTCTTATTTTAGCAATACTTATTTTTTTCTTTACACTTATCAAAACAAAATGTATATTTTTGATCTTTTAGATTAGGATTGATAATACCTTAATTTTCTATTTTCCCTAACTCTTTATCACACTACATTTTTTCTTTAAATTTTGGTTTCATAATATTACGATATTTTCATTTATTTCCCAATAATTTCTATATATATAAATCAACTCTTTATTATGGCTTGAAAACAATTGTAAATTAGTTGATCTTTGGAGTTGGGATAAGAAGAAACTTCTCTTTGAGACTCTTCTTATAGTTGTTATTCTTTATGGATGTGAAGTATGGGGTTGTAGTATCTCTCGTGAATCCTGGAGAAATATAGAGAAAGTACAAAAGAATTTTATAACCTGTAATCTCAAAATTAAAGGAAATACTCCCTATTTCATCCTCCTCTTAGAAACAAGCCTCTCCCCCATTGAGAGCATGGCTATGACTAGATACCTAATGTATAAGAACAAGTTAAACAACATGGAAGATAAAAGGCTTCCTAAAATTGCTTCAAAATCAAGTCATAACCATCATCGACTCAAGCGAGGATGGCATAAAGATGCCCTGTCTTGGCTAAACTATTGGGGAATCATGGAAGACACTATTTTGCAGAATAAAGATACTATTAAAAAAACATCAAATCAAAATTTAAGGAGAAAATGTGGTGTGATAAAGAGTCAGAGGAAAAAAGAAAATTAAGGTATTATAAGGATGTAATCAACCCTAATCTAGAAGATCAAAATTATCTATCTGTTTTTCCAAGTGTAAAGAAAAAAATAAGCATTGCTAAGATAAGAACAAATTTTCACTAGCTCCATAGTGAAAGTTGTTGGTCAATTGCTAAAACCCCATGGGATGAAATAGTGTGTCACCTTTATGACACTAAGAAGGTTGGAAATGAAAAGAACTTTCTCTTAGATTGTCTTAATGTTAATCATCATCATCATTTAATTATTTATTTTATTTAATTAATACAAATTTACCTATAAATTTATAATTTTATTTTATTAATACTAATTTTAGTAGTATAAATTTGTGCAATAATTTCATTTAATTAATAAAAACCTTGTACAATAATTTTATTAAATTATTAAGAACCTTTAACTATAAAATTCATATTTTATTTTTATTCTATAGAAAATTTTAATTATATAATTTTGTTATCAAATTAAATAATAAAAAATCATTAATTTAAATTATGAAAATCGTATGAGCAAAACTAAAATTGTTATTAAATTAAGTCCTTTCACAATTTTAGTGAAGCTAAACAAAATGAGTGTTTCATCTCAAATTAAATTAATTTAAATATTGATTCAGTTCAGCCTTCACGTGTATAAAATTAAAAATTCTCGTAGTACCTCTTAAAAATTAGGATATTAACGTGTATAAAATTAAAAATTCTCGTACTACCTCTTAAAAATTAGGATATTACTTATGGATTTCTTAAAAATAAAAAATTATCGTACTACCTCTTAAAAATTAGGATATTAATTATGGATTTCTTTTACCATTATAGAGATATTAGTAAATTGTGTTGTTCAACATATTATATTCATGCAAAGGTTTACATAGGTTGTTGAAAAATGGTGAATTTATGAAATTAAAAATTCTCATACTGCATCTTAAAAATTAGGAAATTAATTATGGATTTCTTTTACGAGTATAGAGATATTAGTAAATTGTGTTGTTCAACATATTATAATATATTATATTGATGGAAAGGTTTCCATTAAATTATTGAAAAATGGTGAATTTATGAAGGTGTGTTGTTTTTTAGTAGGGACGAAGGTGAAATTAGTATGGGCAAATCCTCCATCAAACATTTTTTCAAGTATTTAATTAAGTTCTTAAAAGCTTGATTTAAATCATCTATTAATAGCAGATGAAATAGATAATCATTATTTTTTTTATCAAGTTTCTATATATTAATTATATTAATTGATGATTAAAAAATAATATATCAACAAAATGTTTAAAAGTTTATAAAATTTATATAGGTAACTTTATTTTTTTCTCTAAAATACTTAGAGTGTTCAAATCAATGAAACCCTCAATCCAAAAAAGCCCATTCCCTAAAAACGCATCCTTCAGGGCTATTATAAGGTCTTTTTTACCCAAATGTTCTTTATAGAAAAAATCCGGACCGGATTCAGGATAGTGCCTACTTAAGGTGGCATTATCACCGAGCCGGCAGCGTTAGCCTAAGACCAAATTCTTTTGCGAAAGGATATATTCTCTAAAATACTTAGAGTGTTCAAATCAATGAAACCCTCAATCCAAACTTTATAGAAACATGGACCAACCTTTATAGAGATATGGACCAAACTGGTGAAATCATCACTAAGCTATTAGACCATCACCACCATATCTATTGTGGGAGGTGAAATCACCACTAAGCTATCA
>SNQJ01S0015010.1:107169-122379 GCA_010110895.2 Picea sitchensis | reverse complement strand
TTCAACATGAGGTTCGCCTTTGGGAACCCAAATCATTGGAGAATGCATTTAAGGTGGCAAGAAATGTTGAAAGTAAAAATATGGCTATGGCTACTAGAAGGACCTATCCTAACATCTATAGAGAGAAAAATTATCCTTCTCCTAAAACACCTCAACCTACAAGGTTGCCCCCTCGAAAAGGATTATTATCTAAAATTATCTTTTTTTCAAGGCGTTGAGTACTTTTCCTGAGGTTTTTCTATGCTATATTGATGTTTGGTTCTTAACAATGTTCGAACATCTAAGCCATTTATTCCCTTAGATCTCCAAGGGATCATTGATAAGCATTCCACAGTATTTGAAGATATTCCCAGAGGTATTCCACTCACTCATGATCATGATCATGATATTCACTTATTTCCTAGGATTGTTCCTCCTAACATCAGGCCTTACATATACCCTTATGCCTAGAAGAGTGAAATTGAGCGTATGGTTGAAGAAATGTTAGAGGATGGAATTATTAGACCCAATCAAAATTCTTACTCTACACCAGTGGTAATGGTATTCAAGAAAGAGGGCTCATGGAGTATGTTTCCATACTATAGAGATATCAACAAGATCACCATTAAAGATAATGTAACACCCATGTTTCCCCCATCTTGTAATTAATCATTAATTATGATTGCCATGCTATGGCATGTGAACAATGTAAATGTATTATTGTTTAGATTTCCAATAACTGACTATGAGGGTGAAGCCTTGAAGTACTGGACATGATATCACTATAGGAAAGAGTGAGGAAGGTATAGAGAGGGTTCATTATGTCAAAATGACCCCAAATTCTCTTTGTTGAAATAATAAGCCTCATCCTCATTCCAAGGAAAAATCAGTGAATGAGAAAAGGACTAGTGGTTGAACAATAAACTACCCCAATGCATGGAAGCATGGAGGTTCTGGCTTAAGGGATAGAAAATTTTCATCCCGAAGTACCATAGAGGGCATTTTTTCCTATAGGCCCATATTGACCTGATTTCATTTTGACAGAAGGAAGAGGACAGGTCCAGAACCTTCATGTGGAGGGAAAAAGGCATGCAAGAATACACACGAAAAAATAAAAAAAGGAGACCATGCCCACAAGGGGTGTGCGACTTGGATATGCTAATGGAAGAAAGGAAAATAATAAGTTTCTCTTTTTACTGGAGATAACCCCAAAAACCTGTCTTGATTAGAAGGTCGTGAGCTTGATGTTGAGGGAGCATCTGATAAACCTTGTAGAGGTTGTGATAGAGAAAGAATCTATGAGAAATTGAAAACATTCCCTAGTGATATCATGGCTTGGCATGGGGGTGGACAGAGTGCTAAGAATGAATGCATCTGAGCCTATGGTTGGGTGGAGAGGCGAACACCCACAATCAGTTGGTCCACTATCAACTGTAATAGATAAGTATTCCATAGACTCTGTAAAATTGAATTTAAATGTCTGATTGAATTATTGTATTTTTTCTATATAGATACATCCTTGATATATAGGAATGATGGAATATTAGTGTATCTTGTTTGGATGTTAGATAATTGTGACTCTAGTAGTCTAGCTGACTGAATATTTTGAGGTAGAGTTTTACCATTATCCCCTGTCAATGGTTTTATGCTTACTTCTACCTAGAAAGGGAAAACTATCAGTAATGGGGTTCTAAATGAATTTGGGAAATAATGATTTGGCCTCTGTACTGGTTAGAATATTCCTCAAAGGGATTACTTAGGTATCAATTCCACAGGTAAAGAGCTGGGATAGACTCTACAAGACTGTTTGAGTCTGGTCGATCCCTCGATTTACCTTTCCCTATTTTAGAACTTGAGTTCTGTGAATGGAAGGTGCTTCCTTCAAACCATTCATCCAAGTAATCATGGGATCATGCCCATGAACATAACCAAATTTCGACTAAGAGTTAAGAGTGTAGCCCCTTGATCTCAACAGAGCTCCATGATAGGACTAGGACCTTGGGACCCTTCACTACACTTAAAAAGGAGACAAGTTATTTGAGACTCCGGGGGTCTGGAGCTCTGGGGTGAATGAACATTGGAATGTCTAAAATGTGTCTAAGATGACCTATCGAGTTGGTAGCTTGACGGTGGACCAACAGTTGGCGGCCATTTACCCATTACCATGGGATTCATCCCCACGTTAAACCCTGATCCACTGCTCGGTTGTGAAGTAACGCAAGCCATAGATATGAGGCTATTGAGGATCTCCCCTGACCATTGGATCTATGTCATGGTTAGTTCATCATTGATCTACACCAGGAGAGAAAAGGTGTTAAATAGATAGAAACCCTGAATTTCAAACTCAAAAATTAACATGAGTCGTTGATCTAGGGGAATCCATTAGGAACCTCTCTTGATCATTCAATCGACTAGTGAAAGGATAGCGTAAAACACTATGATGAAGCCCTACTACTGGAGGTTCAAAATGTTGGTGAATGAGAATATTGTCGAAGTGATGAAGGCCATAGTGACATGGCATGTTGATGTCACCAAGGGTGACATGGACCCATAATAGGTGTGCCACGTGTCACCTCGAATCATGACTTTCATAGACCTTGTGTGTCAAATGAACCTTGACACGTGTCACCAGTTGATTGGGCCACATGTCACCCTTGTCTTCTACCAAATTTCTTCCATTGGATCTACGTCGTGGTTAGTACGACGTTGATCAAATCTAGGAGTTAAAAGGAAACTAAACATCCAAACCCTCGAACGCCGAAGTCGCAAAGCGACGAGGACGGTCGATCCGAGGATGCTTCAGGATCTCTCTTGACCATTTGATCTAGATCGTGGTCAGTCTGACGTTGAACACTCCAGGAGTAAAAAAATAAGTTACATAGCCAAACCCTCGAATGTAGAAGTCATGAAGCAATGAAGGTCATAGATCCAGGGGTCTACGTGGACCTATCTTGACCATGGGATAAAATGTATTGTCAGGTTGTTGGAAGAAGTTTGGACTTCAGAGCTCCAAGATATTTCCCAGGTAGGAGAGGTTGGAGGCTTTCGAAGGATGTCAGTCCTGAGTGATGTGGAATGATTACATCACCTAGGGTGACGTGGACCCATGTTCAGAAGGCCACATGTCACCTTGATTCATTCTTTTTATAGGCCTTATATGCCAATTGGAACATGACACATGTCACCCATTGATAGGGCCACATGCCATCTCTGGTCTTTGCCATGTGTCAACCCATGGTGGTGCATAGTTTCTTGACCTAATGGCTATTGAGACCCAGGGAGTTCGAGAGTTTGGAACTCTAAGAGGCTTAGGGTGTTAGAATGTATGCTCCAAAAGGGCCGAAGGCCAAATCTATGTGGCATGATTCCATGTCTTCAGAACTCCGGAGAATATGCAAGTAGAGAAAAGGGTATTCAGTGTTGGAGCATGAAAGCATCAAACATTGAAATCCCTTAAGACTATGCATTGAATGAGGGTGAGTCTCAGTCGTTGGATTTAACGGTGGATTAATCTCCACCATAGTTGCAGGAGTGTTACAGAACTTTGAAACTTAGGGACTCTAGGAATGTTTCATACATGGATAGGAAGGACAAAGTGTCGAAGGCCTAGTAATAGTGAAGGCACATGTAACATTCCTTGTAACTGCCCCTCCAGTGGCCATGTCATCGCTAAAGGATGACAACCTTGGTCGAGTCCATGCCACATGGGATGGTATGAGTAAAGTGAACCCACATGGGTGCCACATGGACTTTGACCAATTATGTCTAAAGATCTTTAGAAGGGAATAAATTCCAATCCAGAGCTTGGATTTCAACATGGTAACCATCATTGGAAAGCTCTTGATGAACAAAAGATGACAGATATTTCAGGAAGAGGATTCTAGATGATTGGTAAAAACAAAATTCTTATGCCCCATCCCTTAAAAAGGGACTTAGGGGTTGGGTGTGTTATAGATAATTTTCCTATTCCCATCATTGATGGATTGTTAGATGAACTAAATGGATAAATCTACTTCACAAAGTTGGATATTTGTTTAGGGTACCATCAGATTAGAATGAAGGAAGAATATATCCCGAAAACAACATTCAGAACACATGAAGGCCATTATGAATTTTTTGGTCATGCCTTTTGGCCTTACGATTGCACTTTCCACATTTCAAGGGTTGATGAATTCCATTTTCAAGCCTTTCCTTAGAAAACTTGTGTTATTATTTTAATGATATACTAATCTATAGCAAGTCTTTGGAAGATCACGTTTGACATGTTGACAGTGTGATGCAACTACTAAAGGAGCAACAACTATATGCCAAACCTTCCAAATGTTTCTTTGGGGTGAAGGAGGTAGAGTATTTGGGTCATATTGTATCTCATGAAGGTGTCAAGATAAACCCTAACAAGATTAAATCCATGATGGACTAGCCGAATCCAAAAACATTAAAGAATCTTAGAGGAGTTTTGGGTTTGACATGTTAATACTGCAAGTTTTTTCGGAACTATGGAAGAATAATGACACCTTTAACTGCATTAACTAAGAAGGATGCATTTCATAGACTCTAGAGACGACTCAAGATTTTGAACAACCTAAACAGGAAATGTGCAAAGCTCCTGTCTTGACCACATTAGACTTCACAATAACCTTTATTGTGGAATGTGATGTCTCAAGAAATGGCATTGGTGTTGTTCTAATGCAAGAAGGAAGGCCCATTTCTTTTGAAAGCCAGCCACTCAAGGGAAAGGACTTACACAAATCCATTTATGAGAAGGAAATGATGGAAATACTATATGCAGTCAAGAAATGGTGCCCTTACCTAATAGGTAGGAACTTAAAGGTCAAAGCAGATCATGACAATATTAAATACTTCTTGGAACAAAGACTATCTTCATAAGAGAAAAAAAAATGGGTGACCAAGATGTTGGGTTATGAATTTGAAATCATCTACAAAAAAGGGAAGCAAAATGTTGTGGAAGATGCACTCTCAAGAAAGGATGAAGATGTTGAGGCATTTATCTATGCTATCTCTATCATCCAACCTGATTGGATAACAAAAGAGAGGGATGAATGGAAGAATGGAAAATAAGTGTGGACTCTCATTCAAAGGTTGCAGTAGGATTCCAGTGCATCCAATACATTTACATGGAAAAATGATTCATTATGGTACACAAATCGCTTAAATTTATGTAAGAAATCCCAACTCAAACAAAAGGTACTTTTGGAATTGTGCACCTCTCTGATAGAAGGGCACTCAGGATTTTTGCAAACCTATCGCAGGGTCAAGAAGGATTTTTTTTGGGATGGCCTAAAACTGATTTTCAAAGGTTTGTGGGAGAATATTTGGTTTTCCAACAAAATAAGGTGGAAACAACTAAGACCTTGGGCCTTTTACAACCATTATCCATTCCAATTCAATGTTGGGAGGAGGTTTCCATGGATTTCATCACAGGGTTACCAAAGTCTTAAGGAAAGAGTGTCATCATGGTGATTGTTTATAGACTTACCAAGTACACACACTTTTTTGCACTCTCCAATCCTTTCAAATCTAGTACAGTTGCTATCGCATTCATGGAGACAGTTCAAAAGCTACATGGAAGCCCAAAGATTATTGTAAGTGAGAGAGATCCCATCTTCACTGGACATTTTTGGACAAAATTATTTTCTTGTTCGGGTACTCAATTGGCTCATAGCTCATCTTATCATCCACAATCTGATGGAAAAACTGAGATAGTGAAAAACTTTATGGAATGATACCTTCATTGCGTTGTCTCTGATAAACAAACACAATATTTTAAGTGGTTACCCTTGGCAAAATGGTGGTATAACACTTCCTT
This sequence comes from Picea sitchensis, assembly GCA_010110895.2. NCBI lineage: Eukaryota > Viridiplantae > Streptophyta > Pinopsida > Pinales > Pinaceae > Picea > Picea sitchensis. Next base: position 116,573 of record SNQJ01S0015010.1, on the reverse strand, counting down.
TTATACTACAACAAAAATGACACCATTTATAGCACTTTATGGATATCACCCAATGTCCACCACTTCTTCTCTAAAAGAAAAATCTAAGGTTCAAGTAGTGGAAGATCACATCGAGCATCAACAACAAGTTCTACAACTCTTAAAGGACAACTTGACCATGGCACATAATCGCACGAAACAACAAGCAAATCGACATTGTAGTGAAAGAAGTTTTGAAGTAGGGGATTGGGTATTTTTAAGACTACAATCATACAAATAGATGTCCCTCAAGAAAAAAAGAAGGATAATAANAGGTGTTGCAAAATATTGGTAATACGACATACAAATTGGAGTTGCCTACATCTTCACTAGTACATTCAACTTTCCATGTTAGGTTACAAGATCCCAATTCAAACTATATTTCCATAATATATTGGAGCCTGAAGATATCACTTACATAAGAATTCAACAACTGAGGAATAGATCAATTTCATAGTATCTCATTAAGTGGAAGAAACTACCTGTTGAATATTCCATGTGGGAAGATGAGTGTTTTAGATAAAAGCATCCAAAACTATTCAAGCATTGAGGACAACACTTGTTTGAAGGGGAGGGGCATGTTAATCCCTAAATTGTGGCACATTAAAACCCTTAATTGTGGCATATTACATTATTGTTGTTATTTTATTTATGTCGGCTTGGGTCCATTAGTTGTAATTGTACCTTCTAGTATCATATATATACCAAGGAGACCTCTTTATTCGGAATAATCTTGTATTTGTGAATTCATATGATGTATAAGGAGGTTTCCCCCTCGAAGAGGCTTATTATTTGAATTTATCTCTTTTTCAAGGCGTTGAGTAATTATTCTAAGGTTTTTGTGCTATTTTGATATTTGGTTCCTAACATTGGTGCTCTCAGTTTTTTCCCTATAGCCCAATGCTCTCATTTGTACAATTGTATTTTTATATATGAATTCTTGCTTTTATCACATTAAAAAATTATTTATTTTAATTTATAACTTTTTTAATGCAACAAAACACTATCTTATATTTTTTTCCATGAAAAAAATCTAGTAATTTTATTTATAAAAACAAAATTATAGTGGTAGATGTTGAGAGAGAATTCAAAAATTGCCTTTATGTAGTTTTATTCAAAAGATTGTCACCCATGGTTCCTAAATTTTCTTTCAAATAATCCTACTAGGATCTATACTAGTGAAACGCCATATACAATTCTTATAACATTTTCCAAAAGGTATAGTCATATTTATACACTTAGAGAGTTCAACTAGTCTTCCTAAAGGAGTTGATTTTATCTTTCCATGGACAAACACTAACCATAGAGTAAGAAAAGGAATATTAGAACCAATGAGCATCAATATATTCAAAGTTGTGCATAGGGGCACTATCAATGATCTTCGAGATCCCATTTTCTAGTTCCACTCCATCCTTCGATAACATGTCGACATAGATTAATGACTTACACAACGCAGTTAATCCCGAAAATAATATTTAATATCTTGCATTGTGGAAACCCCTATATCATTGTTTGTATCATTGTAAACACGCATAAAAAAATGTGAAAGAAGGATATAAATAGAATATCATTGGAAAGAGGTTGCAGAGTGGAGTTTCAAAATTTGTATTATCATTTCATCCATTGAATTAATAGCATAAACTCTCTATAAATTTGAATTTGAGAAATACCTTGTTCCCGAGATAACATTAAGACTAGTTTTAGAGCCATGAGTTCATAGAGGTTATTTGTTTCATTGCCTAGTCCAACCATAGAAGAGATGTTGTGAGTGGAGGATAGATGTATAATTTCCCCTCCCCACCTTTGGATGGGAGGGGATCCTTGGGAGGCTCCGTCAAAAAAATCCCAAGGAAAGTCTTTGTTTATGACTTCTTTAGGGGAGTGTTTTACGATTAATCCTTCTTTAACTTGAGGAAACGAAGAGATGATGCTCAAACTTTGGATGGAACATTTCAAAGAAATATAATCCTTATCCTCAAAGATATTATAATTTCAATCCATCCATATTCTCCATGATAAGGTTGGAGGGAGATATTTATACCTCTTTATGGTTATGATCATACACTAGTTCTTGAGGGATTTTTCGATGGAATTCCCCTTCCAAGCATTGTTAAAACTAGACAAATTATTTATTTTCTTTGAGAATTCAAGAGTATAGGCACATGTTATAATGAGGTGAGAGTTTGTTTTTGAATTATCTTTGTAGAGGCAATGTCATCTAGGTCCCTCATAGATTCTTTTTTAAAGGATGCCCCATGTTAAGGCTTGGTTGTTTAACAACCACCAAAAAAGTGTTTTTATTTAGATGAGAATTTGAATTTAAATATAAGCCTCAACCACTAGGGTTTGGGATTTTGATTACCCTTAAGATACATGACCTTGTATCCTATTCTAGGCTCATAGTCACCTATAGGATTCAAATACCAAATGATTTGACCTTCTTGACCATTTATATTTATGAAGAAAATCCTTATCTTTTGAGTATAGTGTTCCCATATGTCTTCATATTCCTCTTGCAATCCAATGAATTCCTGAGAAAGCCACTGTTGTGGACTATCCAAATTTCTAACTCCTCGGGCTACCTATATTAGAGTATGGTATCCTTGACGTCTCATATCCATAAGCAGATGGTGTGGGAGCATATATGCATCATTTTTTCCAATCTACGGGTCCAGGCCAATTTTCACTTTGTTTTCTCTACTAACTTTCCAAACCAATCAATTTCCTATCAAGGGGAAGGCCATAACCACCACTTTCCATATTATTGATGCATTTAGAAAGTGTCAAACTAGCTTCCCAATTCATTCTTCTATGGACACTATAAGGAAAAGACACTATAGTGAAGGTTTTTACGAAAGCCCCTATAAAAATAGCCCAAAAATATGTTTGTAATAGAGGTCACTAGCGAAGGTGCACGGGTGGATGTTTTAGTGGAATTTTTTTTAATGGTGTGTTTATATGTCTATACTGCACCAATGCACCAACATAACTCAACACACAAGTCATAATAGACAGTGGTGCATTGTTGTAGAGTTATTTTAAAAAAATAGAAAACAACGATGCACATCATACAAAAGAAGCTTGTGAGTACCGGTGCACACTAAACGGGTGCACCGGTGCACAACAAACGAGTGCACAATCATTACATTTTACCTTTTAAAAATGCATAACGGTGCACCGTTTTCCCTTGGGTGCAACAATGCGTTCCAAATTGGTGCACTGTCATAGGTTTTTTTTTTTAAATAACGGTGCGTTGTTTGCAGTACTGCTGATGCAGGCGCGCCACCTAGGCACGTCTGCTCACAGGATATTTCCTCCTTCCTCGAGCCGAAGAAATGAAAGGTTCTTCTATTTCCCTATCGGGAAATTTTCACCCACAACAACTCTCTCACAGGATCTCCCTTTCTTCTATCGAGAAATTGGACTTCGCGATTTCGTGAGTCCTGTGGTCATGCGTTTGTTCCTCGCGATTCTCCGAAATCTGATGCAAGTCAACGCTGAACTTTTACTTTTCTATCAGGGTTCCTCCTATCGGGATTTCGGCACTTGCGATGTCCAAAACAACTCGCCTCACCGGACCTCGAGCCCCGATACACCGAAACTCCGATGCACCCATGAGTTTGACCTATCCACGTCCCTGTCACCTCATCGGGATTTCGGACTTCGCTATATTGCGAATCCTGATGTCTAAGTCTTCGAGACTTTCGTTTCCCCGAATCTCAAACTAGTATGCCACCTGTCCTCTCGCCAATTCCTATGGCCCCATGCTCCTTTAGTTGTCAGGATATCACGTTTCCTAATGCAACGTTTCCCTTGCCTTCAGGACTCTCGAATTATTGAACTCCGACTTCTTCAGATCTTCCGACACGTGTCCCAAATGATGGGTGGTTCAGATCGAACCTCGGGTCTCGCAAAATACTAAAACCCAAGTTACTTACCTTCGTGAGTCTCGATGGTCGAAGTGCCGATGGACTTCCGATCTCGTCCATGTGTCCCGACTGATGAACAACTCAAATTGATTTGGGGTTTCCGCTATGGAAATTCACGATCACTTGTCCTTGTGACTCCCGATTCCACGAACCCCAATGCCTCAATATCCCGATGCTTCTCAGGGTTTCCACTCTACTCACAAGGACTTAAATCCTGTGCAACTCCTGTCGAATCGGACGGTTGACGGGATTTCTCAAATCATCTTCACAAGATCCTGACCTTCCATCCTCCCCTTTGATGACTTCACGAAATGAACCAAGGACTCCTTCTTGGACTTATCTGCTTGCGTACAAACTTCAAATGTCCTTCAATGTTTTAGAAGGCTTTAATCTTTCAGATATTTTCTCAACTTCAATCCTCAATGAGGGTCCTTGCATGCACTCCTTGCGGCAACCTTCAGATATTTCCAAATATCTAAGAACCTTTCGAATCTGCGCACACCTGCAGCGGTAGTCTTCGATACTTCGCCCAGATTCACAACTGAGACTTTCCTTATCCTGCGCACTCCTTGCACGTCTCCTATAACCCAATTTCACTTCTGGGTGAACGAGAACAAGAATTAAACTATCTGAGCCTTCTTTCAATGCACTCCTTGCGGACGACTTCAATTGCACTCCTTGCAGGAATCCTTGCTCAGATAGAGAAACAATTGAAACTCAATTCTCCTACTTCCTTTCTCAGATTTCAAACACTCAGAAAGAAATCATTCATACATATCATGTAAACAAATGCATAACAGGAAGTAAATACTCGTGAGAATAGCATTCAACATACATACACAGAGAACAAACACAAAACCATGGATTTGAATTAAACTCTTCTATTAATTCAAGCTCTGTACATGGGTGTTCTTCCACAACTCTCTACTCTTCTATGCTCTTCCTGCTTCAATAATAATACAAATGCACAATGAGGGTGTCTATATCCTATTTCCCTCTTTCTTTCTAAAACTGTCTAATCTAATATTAAATTCTATCTACCTATTTCATCTCAACATAAATGCCTCTATCTACTTCAGATGAGAGCGGGGCGCTCAAGGTCTGATTACAATATACAAGTGCACTTCATTAAATTTCCTCATTAATGTTTGCGCAACAGTTTCAAGGTGTTTTCAAAAATTTGTGCTGGACGCCTTCCAACTGTCTTCTGCTTCCATGCTGGCTCGCTTGACATGGGAGATGCTCTTGCATCATACTCCCTTGCTTGAAAATCTTCATGGGCTCCTGTCCATGAGCTCCTGCACGATATGTCCATGCTTTTGTATCTCCACTTCAGTTTCCCAGCTGGCATCTTCCACCGGATGGCCCTTCCACTTGACCAAATATTCAAAGTATTCTTTCCTTCTGGTCTTCTTACCCACTCATTTATCCAGTATCTTCTCCATCTATAGCTTATCTGCAACTGGCATCTTCTTTTTCCACTGAATCTCTGATTGTTCATCAATTGTTCCTGCTTCCTCAGCTTTGTATGGGTACAAATCTGAGACATTGAATATCAGAGATATTTCGATCCCATCGGGTAATTCAATCTCATAACATTTTCTCCAGTTTTCTTCAAGACCTTGCAGGGTCCAATTTTCTTCATCTTCAATTTATTGTATGTTCCTCTCGGGAACCTTTCCTTTCTCAAATGTGTGAGAACTAGATCACCAACCTCAAACTGAATTTGTCTTCTATGCTGATCGACTCTGCGTTTATATTCTTGGCTTGATTTCATCAATCGCTCCTTCACCCAACTGTGAAGTTGCTTCATCGCCTCAGCGAACTCTTCTGCCCTAGCGCTCCTAGTTGCAGTCTGTTCTGAATCCATCAATTCAGAGATTCCTCTCGGCTGCATGCCATAAACAATCTGAAATGGAATCTGTCCTGTGCTCCTGTTCATTGAGTCGTTATACACAAACTCTACCTGTGGTAATATATTGTCCCAACTGTTGTGGTGCTCTGTCACCAAGCTTCTCAACAAATTTCCTAGACTTTTGTTTACCGCTTCTATCTGTCCATCCGTCTAAGGATGATAAGCCGAACTAAATAACAAGTTAGTTCCCAGCTTCTTCCATAAGGTTCTCCAGAAATTCCCTATGAACTTCGTATCTCTGTCCGAAACTATGCTCCTTGGTAAGCTGTGAAGTCAAATGACTTCTTTGAAAAACAGGTTCGTGATGTGAGTCGCGTCACTGGTTTTCTGACATGGGATAAAATGTGCCATCTTGGAAAATCTATCCACCACCACAAATATTGAATCACAACCTCTTTTTTTTCTTGGCAACCCCAATACAAAATCCATGCTAATCGCATCCCACGGCCTTTTAGGTATGGGCAATGATTGATAAAAACCCACATTCTACTTCCTCCCCTTCGAATGCTAGCAAATCCTGCATCTGTCCACAAATCTCTTGACCTCTGATCGCATCCCTAGCCAAAAGTATGATTCGCATAGCTTGGCGAATGTTTTGTCATGACCGAAATGTCCGACCAATCCTCCACTGTGCTTCTCCTTTAATAGATTCTCCCTCATGGAACAATTTGGAATACATAGCTGATTGCCTTTAAACAACAATCCTTCCTGGATCATGTATTCGGCCCACTGGCTTCTATCTCTAAGAACTGGATTCTCAGTTGCTTCATACGCCTCCTTGAAGTCTGGATCATCTATGTACATGTCTTTGAGATCATCAAAACCCAATGTTTTGACCTTGAATTCCTGCAACAGCAAACACTTCCTGCTCAAAGCATCAACAACTTTGTTAGCAGTACCAAAAATATGTTTAATCACAAATGTAAAATTATGCATGTATTCAACCCACTTAACATGCCTTTGATTCAACTTCTCCTATTGGGTCACAAACTACAATGCATGGTTATCACTATACAAAACAAATTCCTTCAGAATCAAATAGTGCCTCCACTTTGTCAATGCCTAAATGATGGCATAAAATTCCTTATCATATGTGGAATACTTCACCTTCGCTTCATTCAACTTCTCGCTGAAATATGCAATTGGCCTGTCATCTTGACTCAAGACCACTCCTATCGCAAATCCGCTTGCATCGCGTTTCACTTGAAATGTTTTTCGAAAATCTGGCAACACCAGAACAGGTTGTTCCGTGATCTTTCTCTTCAACAAATTGAAACTCTTCTCAGCCTCTTCTGTCCAATGAAAAGATTTATGTCTTTTCTTCACTGTATCCATCATCGCTACGCTGATTCCACTGAAATTCCTAATGAACTTTCGGTATAAACTAGCCAATCCATGAAAACTTCTCACCTCAAAGATATTCTTTGTTGATGGCCAATTTTTTATTACCTCCACCTTATCTGGGTCCATCCTCAACTCATTTTCCAAAATAGCATACCCCAAATAAATGAGCTCTGTCTTCATGAATGAGGATTTCTTCATGTTTATTAGAAACTTCTCTTGTTGTAATCTCTTCATCACAATGGCCAAATGCTTCAGATGTTCAACCTTTGTTTTACTGAAAATCAGTATATCATCCAGATATACGATAACAAATTTTCCGATGAACTCCTTCAGGACTTCATTCATCAATATCATGAAGGTACTTGACACATTTGTTAAGCCAAATGGAATAACAAGCCATTCATACAACCCTTCATTTGTTTTGAATGTTGTCTTCCATTCATCACCTTCCCTCATGCGAATCTGATGATAACCGCTTTTCAAATCAATCTTTGAAAAGAATTTTGCTCCACTTAAACAATCCATTAAATCATCCATCCTCGACAATGGAAATCTGTACCTGATGGTTATCTTGTTGATCGCCCTTGAGTTGGTACACATCCTCCAAACTTTGTCTTTCTTCGGACTGAGTACTGTCGGAACAACACATGGACTCAAGCTTTCCCTAACCAAACCTTTGTCCAATAGCTCCTGGACCTACCTTTTAACCTCTTCATTCTCCTGCGGCGTCAATCTATACACGACTTTGTTTGGTAAACTGTCTCCAGGTATGAGATCAATATGATGACTCACACTTCTCATCAGTGGCAAAAAATGAGGTAATTCGTCCACTACAATGTCAACGAACTCTTCCAACAGTTCCTGAACCTCCTCTAGTAAATCATCCACTCTTGTGCTAGTCAGAACAATTTTCGGCTTTCTGACCACAATGAACTGTGGATCCTCCTTCTTCTTAACCTCGGTAAGAAGTTCCTTCCCACTCATGAGAAGTACAATGTTACTCACTTCTAGCTTCACCTCCTTATCTTTAATTGGAAGCAACATGTGTGTCCTCCCATTCTTCTCTAGGGTGTATGTGTTCATCCTCCCATCATGAATCACATTTCTATCATATTGCCACGGTCTACCCAACAATAGATGACAAACATCCATAGGAATAACATCACATAATATCTTATCATTATATCCTCCTATCTTAAATTCAACTAAGCACTGTTTAGTGACATTTACCCGATGTCCCTTTTGTAGCCATGAAACTTTATATGGACTTGGATGATCAGTCGTCTCCAGCTCCAGCTTTTCTACCATCTCAGTTGAAACGAGATTTTCCTTGCTACCACTGTCCACAATGACCTTGCATGCCCAACCCTTGGTCTTGCAAGCTGTTCGGAAAAGTCTGGTCCTTTGGACTGAACTTTCCACTTCTTTCTCTGGTGTCAAAAGGAATTTTCGCATCACCAACGATCTTCCACCTTTAGCGTCTTCCACCTCAACATCTCGCCTCTGTGCCTCGATGATGTGAGTTTCTCCTCCATCTTTCTTTTTCTCTGGACACTCGAATGACTTGTGCCCATTTTTTCCACATGTGAAGCATGTAATTACTCCACCTCTGCCTCTTCCTCTACCTCTGGTACGAGGAAACCTATTATTATCAGCATATCCTCCTCTCTACTCAGTATGCTATTCTCTTTTCTCAGCATATTTCCCTCGCTGTGAACTTCCACCTCTCTCTGTCCGAGTCTGAGGTTTCTTCCAGTCGTCCCTGGGCTTCTGGGTTCTTTCCTGGGCAACTGATTTTCCCCTAAATTAACTTCTGCCTCTACCCCTCTGACTCTTCTTTCATCTCAGCTTCTCTTCAGCTTTCAGAGCCATCTGATAAGCATCTTCTACCGTTCAGATGGTCACCATACTCATTTCATCCCAAATCGCATATCTCAGGCCATTCATATACCTGGCTACTTTTTCATCATTGCTTTCGCGATGACCTGCCCTGATATTCAACCTGTAAAACTCTTCAGTATATTCCTTCACTGACATCAGCTTTTGTCTCAGGTTCTGCATCCTCCTGAATAGAGAAATTTGGTAATCCCTGGGGATGAATTTTACCTTCATCTTTGCAATCATCCTGTCCCAGCTCTTAATTTTTTGCTTGCCTTGGCAACGCCTATCCGCTTGTAGTTCATCCCACCACAATGCTG
>SNQJ01S0015010.1:65658-105161 GCA_010110895.2 Picea sitchensis | reverse complement strand
CCGTTTCCCTCTTTCTTTCTAAAACTGTCTAATCTAATATTAAATTCTATCTACCTATTTCATCTCAACATAAATGCCTCTATCTACTTCAGACGAGAGCGGGGCGCTCAAGGTCTGATTACAATATACAAGTGTGCTTCATTAAATTTCCTCATTAATGTTCGCGCAACAGTTTCAAGGTGTTTTCAAAAATTTGTGCTGGACGCCTTCCAGCTGTCTTCCGCTTCCACGCTGGCTCGCTTGACATGGGAGATGCTCCTGCATCAAGTGCACTTAACGCAAGCGCATCAGAACATGAGTAAATAAAAAAAAAACTAGCTTAAATATTTTTTTTTACCATTTCTAGTGTAGAGGATCTCTCAAGCAGCAGTGCCATGTTCGCCCAAGTAAAGCACATTGTCATCAGTGCTTACATTGCTTTCCTTGTTTCTATTCGGTGTTTGGTTTGTGGGATTCCAATTTTTCCATACGGTGGGCAAATTTGGTTTTTTTCACTACATCCCAACCATGCCTGCTAGATGAGAAAATGTCCGGGAAAATTCTTTATTTATTTGTACTTAATTTTTATCGGATTAAATTGTGAAATTGAGTAAAATTTTCATTATTTTTCAATTTTTATTTTATTTTTTATTTTTTATTTATTTTTTCTTCACGCGCTACGTTCAAACTATTGGATTTACTTCACAGACACCTAAGATTTTTCTTCCTAAGGTTTTTACTTTTTTATTAGTGATTATTAGTCATTATCAAGTCTCCCATATTTTAGGAAGAATATTCCTCTAGAGAGAATATTCTTTTCACTTTTCACTTTTTGACTAGTTGTGTGGAGTCTAGATGTTGCATTGGTTTTGTCACCATGCAACATTGGGATCATCACCAGATAATGCACATTAGCATTGGTATCATCACCATACTGGCGCATTACCCATGATTCCCTAATCTCCTCCTCACTTCACTCTATTTCAACTGAAGACTAGTAGACTAGTGAACTCAGCTAGGTGGCAATTCACTCTTGTAAATGCCTAAGAGACTAGAATAGGTGGAAGTTCACTCCTGTAATTGTTGGGGTGTTTCCACATCACTCTAGACCACCACTATGGCACATTTTTTTCACCTCTAGTGTGCATTGGTTGAGTTATATAGAGTATATCATGTGTAAATTATTCATTATTCTTTACGGTTAATGAGAATTCTTCCATTCTTTCTCTCTTCTTCTTTCTCAATTTCTCTCGATTCGACCATCGTTTCACTTGGAAATAATGGACTAAGTTCCAGTTCTAAGAGTCTGTTCGTAGTTCACTGTCTGTAGAGTCTAGTTGTTTGTGGTTTGCATGTAACTGACTCAATAGAGTCTTTTCCTATTTAAGAATGTAATCCGTCTTTATTGAATGAGAGAGAAGTGAGCGTAGCCTCACCGTGTGTTTGTTTTCTTATATTTTATCTTGGTATCAGAGCCACGGGGAGAGGTGTGGAAATTTCTGGAGGTCCACAGGTCCCCCCTTTGGTAGGGTGCGACAACACACTACTCAAACTTTCCATAAAGAGAAAACAGATAAATTTCTGCAGTTCAACTGCAATTACAGTGCGGAAGGATTTATATATTTCTGCACACAAGGATAGCGTGAGACTGTGGACTCCCTACAATCTACTATAGCATGAGGTGTGAAACATTAATGTTTACGCATGCATGAAGGTTGAGGTGCAAATCGTGAATAAAATTTGTTGGTGGTGCGTGAGAAAAGTTTGCATGCGTAGTGTGAAGTTGTGGTCAGCGTGAAGTTCCTTTGGGTTGCGATCTTTGCTGAGTTGCAGGCTTGCGTGAGTTGTGTGAAGCGGATCCATGAGGGTTACATGAGTTCTTTGATTTCTTTGAATTCATGTGTGGATTTTTGAAGCACAAGTTTATATAGTTTGCATGCAATTTGCATGAGAATTGGAGCGTAAGCATGGTTATAGTTTGAGTTTTTTGCATGGAGTTTGAAAATCGGTTGCATGCGTGGAGTTTTTAAGGAACATTTGAATAAGCGTGGGTTATAATTTTTTTTTTAAAGTGGAGTTATAAAGTTTATTATGATAGCCTTATAAATATTGAAGGTTCATTTGTTTCTAATATGTGAGCTTTTTTCATGTGGAGCATTGAATAAGAGTGCAACATTGTTTTATTAAGTTGATACTTTTTAAAGCGTGAGGTGAAGAGGGACTTATTCATTTCTTTATTAAAAGTGGATTTTTTATTTAAAGTGGGTTTTAGTTTTGAAGTATAAACTTTAAAAAGTGGATATTTTGGATATTAAGGTGCATGCATGATTTAAAGTTTGATATATGCATGTGAGGTGGTGTTATGATTTAAAGGTGGATGCATGTATGATTTAAGCTGAGAACAAAGGTAGAGTTGGATCGGTGGTATCTGAAGGCAGAGCGATAGAAAGTTGCATATCCTTGGTGATTCACTTGCAGAAACTAGATTGCAGCGATGACGAATCCACTGCCAGAGACCTACCTCAATGAAGCTAACAAGTTAGATGGCTCAAATTTCATTAAATGGAAATTCAATATGTAGATGCTCATGGAAGGCTATGGTGTCTAGAACATTGCGAAGGGAACTGAAGTGAAACCTGATGCAGCTGCAGGTGTGACAGCAACACAGATCCAATATTGGGAGAAGCGCGAACACAAGGAAAAGGTATTGTTGTGCATGCCAGTTAAAGATAACATAATTCCACATATTAGAGAAGCTTCAACTTCTGTTGCAACATGGACAATGCTTAAAGAATTGTATGAAACTAGCAACACAAATCGCATTTTGTTCCTGAAAACTAAATTGCTAGGCATTAAGATGGATGGAGATGAATCTGTTATTTCATTTTTGGGTCGTATTAAAGAGGTGAAAGACAAGCTAGTAAATATAGGGGAAATTGTTTCCAACACTAATCTGGTCACTATTACATTAAATGCTATGCTAGAAGATTATCATATGTTCATAACGGGTCTCGCAGCAAGGGAGAAACCTCCTACTTTTGAAGAACTGACAGGTATTTTTCTGCAACGGGAAGAGAGGTGCAGGAATCTGAAGCCTCACAATACAGATTTGGCACTATGGTCAAATAAGAGATCCTTGAGAGGGAGATCAGAAGGAAGAGGTAGAGGAGGTAGTTCATAGCAGAGAGGCAGTTCATCGTAGATAAGAAAATATCCAAATTAAGGTATGCAATCTGACAGGAATGAGTCAAAGAGTTGTTTTTCTTGTGATCGACTTGGACATATTGTTAAATATTGTCATAAGAAGAAAAGTGACGAGGCTAGGAATAAATCTAGAACACATTCAGTTCATTATGCAGAAAAATATTCAAATCAAGATCTCAGATTATTTATTGCTAGTGATGATATTGATGAACCCCCGAATTTTGACTCACGGGATCTTAGGTTGTTTGTGTCTAACACTGCTTTATCTACTGAAACAGATGATTCTGATGCCTGGTTTGTGGATTCTGGAGCATCAGTACATATGACTTGTAATAAGAATTGGTATGCTAATTTTAAAGAAATGCAGAATGGTGCTAGCATATATCTTGGTGATGACCACGTTCATCAGATCAATGGATATGGAGACATTCCTATGACATTTCCGAATGGTACAGTTCATCACATTCACAATGTTGTTTATGTGCCAAGAAAAAAGAAAAATTTGATCTCTGTGTCATCCATTACAGATCAGGACTTGAAAGTTGAGTTCTTCAAAGACTACTGCATAGTGAAGGATCTGCTGGACCATTTCAAAATTGTTGCAATGGGAGTCAAAGCAGGAGGCCTATACAAACTTGATGTTACCAACAAAGCACATCACGCACTGACTTATGCAACTATGCCAATAGATATTCTTTGGAATCAAAGGTATGGACACATCAATCATCCTGATTTATTGTTATTACAGAAAAAGAATATGGTTGAAGGACTTCCCAGGTTAAAGAATGAGAATGTTGCGTGTGATGGATGTGCATTAGGAAATATGCACATAGATGAATTCCCCTCTAATCCTGATAAGAAAAAGAGAGATGTGTTAGATCTTGTGCATACTGATGTTTGTGGGCCTATGTAGACTAAGTCTTTAGGAGGTGCATTTTACTTTCTGTTATTTATTGATGATTACAGGAGATACACATGGGTTTACTTCCTTAGACAAAAAAATGATGTTTTTGAGTACTTCAAGGAATTCAGAACCATGGTGGAAAAACAGACAAGAAAATCCATCAAAATCCTCTGTTTAGATGAAGGGGGAGAGTATAAATCAGGGGACTTCAACAAATATTGCAAAGATCATGGAATAGTACAACAGTTTACAGTACCTCACACTCCACAGTAGAAAGGAGTCACTGAAAGGAAAAACAAAACTTTGGTAGAGTGTGCATGCAGTATGATGAAAGTTAAGAATCTCTCAAATGCATTTTGTGCTGAAGCCATAAATACTGCAGTTTATTTAAAGAATAAAAGTCCAACAAGGTGTCTTGATAATGTTACTCCTTTAGAAGCCTTGTATGGTTCCAAACCCACAGTTCATAATTTAAAACTATTTGGGTGCAAGGCTTTTGTTCATATTCCAAAGAAGAATAGGAAGAAATTGGATGCTAAAGCCATTAAATGTATTTTCATTGGGTACTGTTATGAATTTAAAGCATACAAACTATTTGATCCTGCTACTCATAAGGTATTTGCAAGTAGAGATGTACTTTTCCATCAGTAGGAAGTAGGAAATCATAACGAAAATAGTCATGAGGAATGACAGAGACTTCTTGATGAAGGAGTTAAAGAAGAGCAACAACAACAATAGCCACCACAACAACAACCATCATCGCAGTGACAACAACAACAACGAAAACAACAATGACTCAGTGATATGGACAATTCAAGTAGTCACAATTCACCTAGAGGTGAAGACAAATCTTCACAAAGTGGGGAGGAAGATAATCAGTTGAGAAGATCTTCACGACAGGTTCAGCTCCCTGAGAGGTATAAAGGCTATGCCCTAATGAGTAGCATTTCAAATGTCATAGAACCCATGATTTTTGATGAAGCTAATGAACATGATGAACGAAGAAATGTAATGGAGGAAGAATATGAATCTATAATGAAAACCAATAGTTGGGAATTGACTGAATTGCCTAAACATAAGAATCCCATTGGATGCAAATGGATATACAAACCCAAGTTTAAATCAGATGGTAGTATAGATAAGTAGAAGGCTAGACTGGTTCCAAAGGGGTATTCATAAACAAAAGGTATTGTTTGTGATGAAACATTTGTACCAGTAGCTAAATTGAATACTATCAGAATGTTAATTGCTTTAGCTACAAAGTAGCATTAGAAGCTATACCAACTAGATGTTAAATCTGCATTTTACAATGGTGAGTTAAAGGAAGAGGTTTAACTTACTCAACCTGAAGGGTTTATGGAAAAGAGGTAAGGACACTTGGTGTGTAAGTTAAAGAAAGCATTGTATGGACTAAAACATGCACCTAGGTCATGGTATGAGAAGATAGACTCTTTCTTTCTTCAACAGGGTTTTATGAGGAGCAAAAGTGATCCAAATCTGTATATCAAATTTGATGAGCAGGGGTATATAGTATTGATTTCCTTATATGTTGATGATTTGATAATTACAGGAAATGTAGAGAAATTAATTGAGGAAATCAAGTAGCAGTTGTCAAAAGTTTTTGAAATGAAAGATCTTGGTGAGTTACATTACTGCCTAGGTTTTGAAGTTTGGAGAAATGCAGGCCAAACTTTTATTTATCAGAGTAAGTATATCATAGAAATACTTAAGAGATTTAAAATGGATTAGTGTAAGTATTCTAGTGTTCTCATGCAACAGAATGTGAAACTTTCTTCTGATGATGGTTCGAAAGAGGTGAATGGCACTGTGTATAGACAAATGGTGGGTAGTTTAAATTATCTCACCACAACCAGATCTGATATTTCATATTCTGTGAGTGTGTTAAGTTAGTTTATGGTGAAACCTCATGAAAGCCATTGGAATGCAACAAAGACAGTACTCAGGTATCTAAAAGGAACACTTGATTATGGTATTAAATATACTGATGCATCTGATGTTGAGTTGACATGTTTCTCAGATTTTGACTGGGCTGAAAATCTGGATGATCGAAGATCAACCACTGGATATTCATTTGGCATTGGATCCGAGGTTGTTTCATGGAGCAGTAAAAAACAACCCACTGTATCTTTGTCTTCTACTGAAGCAGAATATAAAGCCTTGTGTGCAACAACTTGTGAAGTTGTTTGGTTAAGAAGACTTCTTCAAGATGTTCGAGAAGAACGAAAGGAAACTACGATGATCAAATGTGATAATCAAAGTTCAATCAATATTGCAAAGAATCTGATTTTTCATGCAAGGAAAAAACATGTTGAATCTCAGTTTCATTTTGTTAGAGAAAAGTTGCAGTCAAATGAAATAACTCTTATGTATTGTAATACTAGTAAAAATGTTGCTGATATTTTCTCTAAGCCTCTTGGAAAGATTAAGTTTGAGCTTTTTAGGGAGATGTTAGGTGTAGAAGTCAATCCATTCTCTATTAAGGGGGAGACTTGGAAATAATTGAGTAAGCGCTAGTTGTAAGTGTCAGTTCTAAGAGTCAATTCTTAGTTCACTATCTATAGAGTCTAGTTGTTTGTGGTTTGGATGTAATTGACTCAGTAGAGTCTTTTCCTATTTAAGAATGTAATAAGTCTTCATTGAATGATAGAGAAGTGAGCATAGCCTCACCGTGTGTTTGTTTTCTCATATTTTATCTTTCTCAGATTTATATTATGGAGAGGCAGGAAGACACGAATAACATGTATAAGTTGAAGTCGAAATTGCATGCAACAATGATGGAAATAAATGTGAGGAAGGATCTTTTTTCCACAGGATTTTTCAGCTCAGAAAAAGTAGAAGATGAAGTGGCCGAGAAAAAAGTTGAAGTAGAGAAGTTGCAGCCTGCAAGGAAAGACGTTATCTCACATCATGTCTTTCGAGTGCCTCTGCAATTTCCAAGATATGGGAAGGCCGACTGCGAAAAAATGGTGGAGTGCGAATTGGACAGATTGCTGCGGGAATATGGTTTACCTGTTAAGGGCGATCTCCACCAGAAGCGCCATTTCGCAATGGGAGCTTTCCTCTGGCCTCACCAGATGCACCTATGAATTCAGCCCTTGAAATCTTTTCCATTCATCTCCTTAGTATTTTTATCACTCTTTGTTGTTTCAGTGACTGGGAGACGCAGTCCCCTAATTTAATATTTTGGCTGGAGTAATATTTTGAATCAAGTTTTTTGGTTCGAAATACAAGTTTGCACTGATCGAAAACTGAAATTTGTTTAGTATTTAAAACTAAGTTAAAATCAAGCGCATGTGTGACAAAGATTTAAATCGCATATGATTCCAAAGCCATTCTTCACAACTTCATGTTTTTTTTAAATTTCTTTACAGAAGAGATTAATTTTGTTGTAAGTTACTGGTAGGAAATATAAGATTTATGTAAGGAATTTTTAGCATAAATTACTAATTTATGATTAATTTTAAATTCAAATTTAATAGAAATTAAATATATAAAGTATAAAGTTTTTATCTTTTAGTTTCATAATTTCATGATATATATAATGGTGATTAGCGTTTATTGAAATTGATAGTTATATTAGTCAAGACAACTAAATATTGTTTATCTTCTAGATTATGGTTCATCACCTCCTTGCAATATTTTAATTTATTTTTTCCTTCTAGTTTTTTATGGCACAACAATTTTAGTAATATTGATGATGATGATGATGATATTGATTAATGTCTGAGATTGAATTGGGTCTATCTCACCTTAAAAAGGTAAGGGATTACTTGCAATTCTTTAGAATTATGTTTATGTGCTCCAAAAGTATTAAGATAAGTTTTCCTAGATCACCATAGTTTTATTTAGTTAAAAGATTAGAAAGGTTGGTAGTGTGACAAATATTTTAAAATTGAGATCGAATTTGGGTATAGGTTGGACAATCTAAGAGAAAGTGTTTTTCATTTTCAACACTCTTAGTGTCACAAATGTGACACATTCTTTCATCCCAGGGCATTTTAGGAGTTCATGAGAATTTGTTATTATTTTAGCAATACTTATCAAAACAAAATAAATATTTTTGATATTTTAGATTAGGGTTGATTACCTCCTTATAATACTTTAATTTTCTATTTTCCTCTAACTATTTATCATGCCACATTTTCTGATTAATGAGGATGATGCTCACAAGTCTTGAACAATTGCCATGCTATACCCAAGGGTTAGATCACATAGTGGACTTTCATAGAGTATTATTATGAGGAGGAGGACTTTGATGTTGGGCATTGATAAGTGAGATGTGGTGAAAGTAGCCATGAAACATACATGATGTGAAGGGCATTATGTGTGTTGATATATCTCCTGACTATTAGATGGGAAACCACTTAAATTACAAGATTTTAATTTTATGGTCAGAATGCCTCATGTTTATGATAGTTTGATCAATGCATGGGGCATTTTACCACACCAGGATAAGGTCCCATTATATTTTACGACCAATATTATGTTGATATTTTGTTGCGTATGCACCAAAATTATATGAGCATTGACTCTTCATATTTTGGGACTGATAATGGATGTAGTTATGACATCCTTGGGGCTAATAGTGTCATTGATGCAACACCACCTTCTATGAGATAGATATAGATGCTTAGTAGGAGTATATTTTACTTGAGGAGTTAGGAAACACATCCCAACTAGGTGTTGAGAAGAGGGATCTTATGGAAGATTCCATGCTCATTTTGAAAACAATTGATGTGCAATGGGTGGACATTGAGATACTTTGGATGTTATCCCATGAGGATCTATTGGATTATACTATGAGACTTTGGCATGTTTATTTTCAATTATGAGGGATGCAGACCATGTCTGAGGGGTGAGGTAGAGTTCTATACATTTTTTCTCTTATTATATTCATTAGATGTTAATTGATGATTTGAATGGATGTAGATTGGTCTACATTAATTAATATTATTTTATAACATGTAGATACCAACATTACTTGATGATATCAACTTCTCCACAACAAATTATTTATATTTATGTTTGGCAAGGGACAACGAATTAATATATAGTTGAATTCCATAAATTTCATTATATATTATGCATGTGCTTACATATTTACAATTAATTATTTCATCCTAACTTTCTTCACATGTCCCACATTCACACTTTACATGGTAAAGAAAAGGGCGTTGTCGAACATCCTTATATTGAAACTCTACACATAGTTACCCCAACAAAGATGGTTTCTCAACCTCAATTTCATGCCACAAAGAATATTTTTTTTTCCTCAATGAGGCAGAATTTTAGAACTCATTATTACATCCAAGTTATACCTCAATTTTTGAAACAATGATTGTTTTCTATTTGATTAATTTGAGTGTTTAAATTCAATTTCATCAGCTAAAGATCCATCTATAGGGAAATTTGTATGACACAATTATGTGGTAACATTAGGGAGAGCACTAGGAACATTGAGGATCCCATCTATTATAGAGGCATGGATCAACGCAAATACGTGTATATAGTTTGAAACTAAAATGTTCATTTAATTCCTATTGATAACAATTTACTTTTATAATTGTGTTTCTCATGTTTCCTAGTGTGAAGAATTAGATTACATATACACAAGACAATACACATATAATCTGATGCACAACTAAAATTCGAATATATTGTTGGCATGCATTTTTTATAGAAATTAAATTAACTTTCATTTAAATTTTAATTGCATAGGAAGTTATGATCAATATATTTGTGAGGAACGGTTTGGATGTTGGTTCTTGTGCAAGCAATGGGAAGCCTAGTGTGAGTGAGTGATGTTTAATTTAGATTTACCATGTTGTCATAGCTCGATGCTCTCATTTTTTCCCTATAGCCCAATGCTTTCATTTGTACAATTGGAATTATATATATGAATTTTTGTTTTTATCCAATTATTTATTTTTATTTTTATTTTTATATTTTTTAGTGCAACAAAACACTATCTTCTGTTTTTTTCCAGAGAAAAAATCTAGTAATTTTGTTTATGAAAACAAAATTGTAGTGGTAGATGTTGAGAGAGAATTCAAAAATTGTCTTTATGTAGATTTATTCAAAAGATTGTCACTCGTGGTTTCTAAATTTTATTTCAAATAATCCTACTAGGGTCTATACTAGTGAAACACCATATACAATTCTCATAAAAATTTCAAAAAAGTATAGTCATATTTATACACTTAGAGAGTTCAACTAGTCCTCCTAAAGGAGTTCATTTTTATCTTTCCAAGGAAAAACACTAATCATAGAGTAAGAAAAGGAAGAATAGAAGCAAGGAGAATAAATATATTCAAAGGTGTACATAGGGGTACTATCAATGATGTTCCAGATCCCATTTTCTAGTTCCGCTCCATCATTCGATAACATGTTTGAATCATTGTTTGTATTCTTGTAAACACGCATGAAATAAATGTGAGAAAACGATAGAAATAGAATGTCATGAAAAGAGGTTGTAGAGTGGAGTTTCACAAATTGTATTCTCATTTCATCCATTGAATGAAAAGCATAGAGTCTCCATAAATTTGAATTTTAGAAATACCTTGTTCTTGAGATTACATTAAGACTAGTTTTAGAGCCATGAGTTTATAGAGGTTATTTGTGTGATTTCCTATTCCAACCATAAAAGATGTGTTGTGAATGGAGGACGATAGATGTGTAATTTCCACTCCCCACCATTGGATGGGGGGNTGGGAGGCTCCATAAAAAAAATACCAAGGAAATTATTTGTTTATGATTTCCTCAAGGGAGTGTTTTGAGATACATCCTTCCTTAACTTGAGGAAGTGAAGAGATGATGCTCAGACTTTGGATAGAACATTTCAAAGGCATGCAATCCTTATCCTCAAAGAGATTATAATTTCGAGCCAACCAGATTCTCCATGATAAGGTTGGAGGGATATATTTATACCTGTTTATGGTTATGGTCAGACACTACTTCTTGAGGGCTTGTTTGATGGAATTCCTCTTCCAAGAATGGTTAAAAATAGAAACGTTATTTATTTCCTTCGAGAATTCAAGAGTATAGGCACATGCTATAATGAGGTGAGATATTGTTTCTCAAATATCTTTGCAGAGACAATGTCATCTAGGTCCCTCATAGCTTATTTTTTAAAGGATTCCCCATGTTAAGGCCTTGTTGATTAACAACAACCAAAAAAAGTGTTTTTATTTGGATGGGCATTTGAATTTAAATAGAAGCCTCAACCACTAGGGTTTGGGATTGTTATTACCCTCAAGAGATAGGACCTTGTATCCTATTATGGGATCATAGTTATGTATAGGATCCAGAGACCAAATGATTTGACCTTCTTGACCATTTATATTTATGAAGAAACTTCTTAGCTTTTCAATATAGTGTTCCCATAAGTCTTCATTCTCCTTTTGCAATCCAATATATTCCTAAGAAAGCCACTGTTGTGGACTATCAAAATTCCTAACTCCTCAAAATACCTATATTAGATTATGGTAGCCTTGACATCTCAGATCCATAAGTAGATGGTGTGGGAGAATATATACGTCATTGTTTCCAATCTATGGGTCCAAGCCAATTTTCACTTTGTTTTCTATACCAATTTTCCAAACCAATCAACTTTCTATCAAGGGAAAGGCCATAACCACCACTTTCCATGTTAATGATGCATTCAAAAAGTGTCAAACTAGCTTCTTGACTCATTCTTCTATGGATTTAGAAGAAATATACTTATATTATTTGATGATCCGTGCCTAGATTCTAGATTCTTATATTAGTTTCCATACAATTTTGGTTTCAAGGGCCTTTGAGAAAAGGAATATGTTCTTAACACCCCATTCACTGTGATATTTTGGTACCACAAGTTTTTTCTAGGAGGCTAGAACCATCCCTTTCTCTCCTGCATCCCCAAACCAGATGAGCCTGAAGATTAATTGTCTATTTTTTTCTAAGACTCCTTTCATAATCCATGCCAATGACATCCAATAGACATGGATGGATTTTGGGACCAATTTGACATGAACCAATCGACCTCCTTTGGAGAGCCATCAATTGCATCATGTATTGAGTTTTTTCTCTACCTTGGCTATTAGCCACTACTAGTCAGTTTTTTTATACAAATTTTCTTTCAAATGAAAGCCTGAGTATTTCATTCCCTCATATGTTGCTAGTACCTGAGAAGGAAATACTTGGGAACACAAATCATTTTCATTCTTTGAGAGTCACTAGTAGGATATTGTTGACTTTTCGTTGTTAAGCTTCATACTTATTGATTCACAACAAACATTGATGATATCTCTAAGATTTTCTAGCATCCTTCTAGTTCCTTCATAGAATTTAAAAATTCCATCAACGAAGAGTAAATAGGTGACATAGCAGGAAGTGCCAACATTTATACCCTTAATGTTTCCATTTCTGGTGTCCTCCTTAATAGATCTACTGGGACCTTTTGAAACAATGAGGAACAACAAAGGGGAGAGACAATAAATCTGTTTGATCCCTTTTTCAGACTTAAAAGATGGATAAGCAACATCATTGATCATAATTTCAAAATAAACTAAGATAATGAAAATCATTACCTAAGTAATAGAGCCATGATATAAACCAAGTTGAATAAGGATGAGTCTAATGAAAAGCCAACTCACCCTATCAAATTATCTAGAAAGGTCCACCTTTAGTGTTATGGATTTTGGGTTCCTAGACTTGATTGTGTGGATACTCTCCTATGCTATCCTCACTACCTTGTGAATTTTCCTCCCTTCCAAAAATCCAAATTACTCTAGAGAGATCCGGTGAGAGAGGATTCCTTTCATCCTCTTGGGTATTATTTTGGAGATAATTTTGTAAATGAAATTACAGAGATAAATCAGTCTAAAGATATCAAGGTGAGTGGGACTATATGTCTTTTGGATTAGGGACAAGAAGAAAGTGTTAAAATATGGTAAAACTTTTCCAGTGATTTTAGAGACCTCAACCACTTATTGAAGGTCCTCTCTGATGGAATAAAAATACTTTAGGAAGAATTCTATTGAGAGACTATCTGGACCTAGGATTATTTCCTTTTGGAAGCTACATGGAGGTCATAGAAAAACCTATTTCCTAACTTCATCCAATAATTCTTGGTTATCTTTCATATTAACGAAGCTTGGAAAGGAGTTAGCCAGTGTAATGACTACTACTATGGTTTTTTTGGATTATTCTTTTAAAATAGACTAAAAATAGGTCCCTCCTTCAATAACCATTTCAAATAAACTGGTAGCCATGGATCCATCCTCTCTCTATATATTTTAGAATAAATTAATGTTTTTATTCGTATTTGCATACATGTTGAAAAATTTAGCATTTCATCCCTTTCTTGCAACCAGATAGCTCTTCTCTTAATTATCCATTCTTTCTCCCTATCAAGTAAGATATACTATTCATTTGTCTTCTAGGAGTTTAATTTCCTCCTTTTGATTCTATGTAAGGAAAACAAATCCCTCTTTGTTATAGTAGGATTCTAAATTTTCTTCAACTTATCTTAGGGTCCTATCATCCTTTTTTTTTCTTCTTAATATACCAATTAATTTCAATATTCTTTACCCCTTTTAGGTTTTGTATAAATTGAGTGGGGGTTGATTCATCAAGAGAATATTCAAAGTTCGTCCAAGCATATTTTAGTTTATCTAGGAAATCTTCATCCTTTAACCATTTAAGATTTAGTTGGAGGGGACCCAGAGGTTTGTCTTATGCTAGGACCACCTCCAAGAGAAAAATATTGTGGTTAGAGTCACCTCATAAGGAAACCCATTAAAAAAGTATTACAAATTCATCTAGAAAATAATTTGATATTAAGAACCGATCCGATATTTTTTTTATTCAAGGTTCCCATATCCTCTTGTTTCTCTAGGTTGGGGTTAATTTAGCAGGATCTATGTCAAGGAGACTTGGTATTTCCAATTTATTTATGAATAATTTTGAGAGTTTATCCACCTAAGTTACTATTCACAAAACCTTGGAAGCTCCTAGAGTTAAATTAACTTCTCCACCAATGATCACTAGACGTTGTCTAGTCTAGTCCCTAGTAGAAAACTAATCCCAATATTCCAACCTTTTAGAATAAGGCCCATAAATGTTTATACAAGTGATTTTTTTTCCTATGTCCATGGAGAAAAGGTTATTAATCAACCTTGATAAAAAAAATACTAAGAGTTAGTTAGGGTAAATGATCATTTTTTCCATCCTATGTTATTCTCCCCTAGACCTTCCTAAAGCATCAATAAAGAAAAAATACCAAACCTTTAAAATTCTTGTCAAGTCATTAATAACCTTTTCACCATTTTTCATAATATCTTGAAAGAATATGATAGATGGGTTGTTAACTTAAATTAATATCTTAAGGAACCTTTTTTAAGGAATTGGATAATACTTTATATTTTAGGGTTCGAAGAATCATTTGGGAAAATTCTTGTGGAAATTTTCTCTAAGGGATCCAATTAAGGACACATGTTTTCCAATTTTGACTTATGAGTTATCATTATTGTATGCCACGTACATGAGGGATATTCAACATATTTAGGAGGGTTTGGAGTCATTTTTTTCTAGGTTCCATAACAATATTACTATTCCTCTAGCAAAAATATGGGATCCTTTGGATCTAGACTTTAGATTGTATTTAAAAGTCTCAAAGGTTTGAGGGACATTGTGGTTATCTTTATCAAGTGAAAGACCAAGATATTTCTTTGAGGTTTTAGTAGACCAACATGGTTTCCATCCAAAAAAATCCATGGGAATAAGGTTGGCGGCCATGGCTCCTTTTATTATATATAATCTTGGAGGGAAGTCACCGAGTTGTTCACATTTCGTTTCTTTTAACCCTACCTCCAAAGGCTAGAAGAACAAATTGTCATTCTTTGGATAGTAGAAGAAAGGGGAGAGAGTTTCTTACCCAATTAAATATTGCAATCATATTCATTCTCTAGTGGGATCTCCAAGTTTTACACTTTGGCATTTGAAGGTAATTCCAATAGAGACTTTTCCTTTGGAAGGATTTCAAGGAGAGCCTTTGGAAGAGCCACATTTCAAGGAATCGAAGGGATAATATTTTTCTCCTAAGGATCCTTTCAAGCCTAGACCTTATTCTTCTAGGGAAGAGAAAATTACTTTTCCAAATTCCCATCTACATGAAATCATCCACCTTTGAAAGGGATTCCCTCATAGTATAAGGGTTGATAGTAGATGGATGACCCTTTTATTATAATAATGGAGTTTTCTAGAACCTTTGTCAGGTCCATTACAAAAAACATTCTATTCATTTCCATATTTCTTATGTCTCTGTAAGAGTTATCATATTTGACGAATATCCACAGTGAATTACCAATTTTACTGAATGTTTTATCTGACCATAGAATCACATGTAGACCTGATAGCCTAACCTAGATCATATAGTAATCCATATGGGTTGAATTGACATCAAATTAGAGATACCCCTTCTTAATAAAGAGCAATTGTGAGCCCCAATTCTGTATTTCATGAATAATTTTATTAGCATCCACCTTCAACCTAAGGATTTGAATCATCCAACCTTTGACTAGTACCATGTAGTGAGGGGAGTAACTAAGTACCATAGAAAAGGTCTCTTTCATATATATTTTTAAGGATTCTCCATTCATATGTTTTCTTAGGAAGTGTACCATAATGGATAAGTCCTTGATATCCATAAATTCATTCTCATTTTGATATTATCTCCTAAACATAAGTTTATCACCTATGCCTTTTGTTTAATGCAATTTCAACTCTTCCTAGATTTCCTTGAACTAAAACCCTCCTAGTCAAATGACAAGGGTTTAGAGGTGGGGATTATGCTCATCAAATCACATATGATCATACCTCTGATGAAACCCTTTTCAATCTATCCACCAACAAAAATGTCCTTTCCCAAAGATGAATAGAACACAGATCTTAGAATCAAGGCTAATGGATTGTCCTTCAAAACTATTAATGATTGCAACAAAATATTTGGTGATGAGTATGAAAGATCATCAATATCCATGTGTGGGTAATAAAAACCCTAACATTTCAAATACTACATCCCATACTTTCCAATATTTCCCTGCAATTTGACTTGATATATTAACAAATTCTCTAGTTTCATGGCACATAGTCATAGCGAATTCGAAATATGGTCAGTGGCCTATTAGTTTTCCAACTCACACAAGATTATGATGGTTTCTTCCTCCAATGGGATTACTCTAGGAATGATAATTTTAAGCGAACGAGGTTTTGATATGATCCCAATATCCATTGGATCAGACTAGAGTTGTTGTCCCTCCAGTGGATCTTCATATAAATCTACAAGTTCATTCTCGATACCACAAAGAAAACCCAAGTCCCGTGAAAACCCTAAAATATTCATACCCATACTTGAAATTCTTCTCTCTTCACCATTTATTTCTATTTGCACATAATATATATTGGATTCAACCCAGTTCTTTGTTTCCTTTTCTCCAAAGTTTTGTATTAGTAGCATCTATTTTGATTGAGGTAGACAATGTACACTAATGGAGTCATGTTGTAACCCAAAAAGTTTGTGTTATTGTGTAGAAAATATTCCAAATTCTATATTACCATTACAACCTTGGAAACCTTTATAAGTTTGCAGTAATCACAAAATAAATCCCTTCAAAGCTTGTGGAGTCAAACCTCTATTACCCTTAACATAAACAATATTATGCCTTCATCCAAAATGTGTGCAAATTGTGGAATGAGATACCAATGATTGCCACTCCCCTCCTAAACCCAACCCTAATTGCGACATCAAAGGGTGATTTATCTAATATTATGCCAATAGAAATCAACATTGAACTATGTCTAATATTGGTTTCATCTACATGTGATATTCATGAAGATATCATCATTTGAGTCTTTTCACACCCTAGGATTTCATTGAGAGGTTTGTTTCATTTTTTGGGGGTTTCATTTAGAGATCAACATTTCATTCCCAAACCTCAAAATCATTGAATTGTATATTCAACACAAGGACCTAGTTTAATCCCTCTCTTTCTCACCCTCCATTTGAATGGAGAGATCTACCATATTTTGGACTATGAACATAAAGAATTTGCAATTTATTTAACACTCAACATAATTTCTATACACAAAAAGGCATTTCGAATAATAGCCAAAACCCTAACCATGATGATCCAAAACACTAACTAGAATAAATAGAGTCACTTCATTATTAAACCAATTTTCCATGAAATTCGCACCAATGATTTCTATTCTCCCTTGAACCTAGCCGTAATTGTGAAATCCAAGGGTGATTTCTCTCAAATCATGGCACCATGTTGGCCCTCTAAACCAACACCCTGTCAATCTACCTTGAAATACAAATTCACCCATAAAATTGCTCACTATCCAGTATGTTATCTTTATCATATTGATGGATTTGATTTGGAAATGTGTTCTTCCTATAGTATCCATGATTTTGTATGAATCTTCATGTCATTTTTTGGATAGGGTGTGTTATCTTTTATACCATGATTTCATGTTTATCCTTAATGTCATGACTGCTAAGCATAAAATTAAGGAATATTTGTTTTGTTGGTCTCACATGGTGGATATCTATACAAAGTCATTTTTGCTTGGATATAATTTTTATCCTCTCTTATATAAAGACATTGTTATTTTACAAAAAACCTTTGTTGAATCTTATCAATTGCATATAATCATGGTCTAAAATTGATGATTCAAATAACCCTAATTATAATATTCATTCGAAAGGGGATATTTATACTATATGAATGTTATGTTTATTTCACACACAAGATCTATATGGTTAAAACCCTCTTTGAATCAACATTGTAAAATGACACTAGTGGAAGTTAATGTTAAGCCCTAATATTGGATCATTACCCCTTAATTGGGGCATATTAGATTAGTAATGCTATTTTATTTATGTCATCTTTAGGCCATTAGTTGTAATTTATATTAGTAATGTTATTTTAATTATGTCGGCTTTAAGCCATTATACCTCCTAGTCTCCTATATATACCAAGGAGACATTTTCATTTTGAATCATCTTGTACTTGAACATTTAAGTGGGGTNAGTTAACGTCTATGCTTGTGCCTTATCCTTAGTATTATCCCCCTTAAGTTGAATCGACCATAGTCAAATTAGACTATGAGAAATATGTTCAATTCATAGGATTTTTTTATTCAAGTATTATGAGAATACTCTGTACTTGAAAAAATTCACAATTTCCCACGATTATGCCTTCTCATTCTGATTGACTCTTCCCAAAAGGTTGTGATATGATTAATATGATTGTGTCTTCACCCACAATTTGGAGTCAATGGTTCATGGTGAATTGTAAGGTAAACATGGGTCATTCAAATTTGAAACCCTTTGTCCTCTAAGATGCAGGAAATATTGAAAATAATCAATATTTTAAGTGGTTGACTGGTTCGTATCGTCCTCTTTTCTCCAAGTTTTTATCCACTACCATTGGCATGAGGTATGTTAATATATCTTCATTGGGTTATGATGGCTTTGTTTTTTCACAATTCATGTGTATTCTCTTCGATGAGGTTATTTTTTCCCCTATTCTATATACCCTACTCATCATCCCATTCACCAATCTTATGACTCCCATGTTCAGATTTGAAATCTATGTCAGAGTTGAGAGATACTTTTTTGGGGTGGATTCTAAGAAAACGGTGAAAAGTTTGACAAAACCGTTAAAACCCCATCTCCAAAATAGGCTCATTTACTTTCCATGAGGGTAGTTTCCTCATAAACAAAATTATCTCTGAGATATTCCTGATTTTCTAAAGAGGATTTTATCAGAAATTATGTCATGTTTGAGGATTTGATTAGTTATGAGACATTTGGCCTCGGTTTAAAGGATACATTCATCAAAACGAAACCATCATTGTTTGAGACCAATCCTATTCAAATCCCCTCTAAATTTTCTCAGGTACCTAAGGCTGCAGAGGAGTCAAATCTTCCTCAGACTATCTCTGAAAAGATCGAGCTAGAAGTTTAATATTTTCCCCATATATAGATTTCTTAGAAACAAATCAAAGCAGAGGAAAACACTGATGGAACCTATAACTATTGAATATCATGATTATTCTTGTGAAAATGAAGATGGGAAATATGGAATAGAAAATAATACCTAGTATGATTTTGTTGAAAGTTTACCCCCTTTCCTTCATGGGTATGAAGGATTCTCAGGTATTCAGGTTGATATAAGATAAAATGTTTCCATAGAGAGAACCTCGAACAAGGATCATCAACATTCAATCCCTAATCTATACTTTCAAGATTGAGCCCAAAGATATTATGTAGTTGTCCCCTACCCACAGATGCACCTCAATAGAGAACTAAAAGGGAAAAATAAACAGTGTAAAAATGGAATGGAACAGAATGTGCCTCGGGCCAATAAGAAGCCAAAAAAATTCTCTAGATACTATCATTAGAAAATCCACCAATGTCAATGTTATTTTTGAATAAGAATTGCATGCATCTTCGATCTCAAATGTATAATTTCTGGTAATGATTTTTTTTTTTTAGTTTATGTCCATTTGTTTTGTTTTGATGCCAATTTGGAATTAAATTTGTTTTGATTTTATGATGTTTTTAGACTAGCTATATAACCATAGATTCTGTAGCTAGTCTTAATTAAGTATAATAAGATTTATAATTAATTATATTTGTTGTTACATGTCTCAAAATAGTGAAGAGATATTGTTGACACTATGATCAAAGATCGTTTGATACCATCAAGATTTGTTTTTGCGTTTATTAGAATTATTTTGTAGGAGAGAGTGATGGCTTCTTGTTATTATCACAACCGACTTTTGGATATGTTGTTGAAAAAATTTAGAATTTTTTTATTATAAGCATATATCATGATCCATTGTTCAAACTTCACCATTTTTGAAGGATTTTCCTCTGTCATGTGGATATGAGGGTCAATCCATATTTTGTTTAAATACTCATAGGTGTTTGAGTCATGGGGATGGTTTGGATTTTGGGATAATAGACCAACGTTTATTTTTGAAGAAGAATATGAAACTCCCGATCACTTGATGGATTTTTCCCTATGAGCGAAATGGTTTTGTTTTTTATTATAATATATATTATTCTGATTCATATTCTACTAGCATTGATAATGTATTGATTTTAACTTAGCTTTTGCCGATTTCGACAATATATTGTTAATTCGCTCTTATTAATTTTTAATAATCTATTGCTCCAATACTTAAAAGATCTTTGTGATTATTGTGATGTGATTATTAAAATATATCAACTTTTTTTATATGTTTTAAACTTGCGATGATTAAATTTGTGAATGGAAATTATTTTCTTTTTGACAAATAAGTAATTGTAATATTCACAAAGTATTAGATAAAATAACTTGTCCTTCCTGTATCATTGAACATGTGTTAATTATCTGATTGAAGTGAATTTCCTCAGATATTTGTATGATATTTATTTTTCACAGTTGTTTGCCATAGGTTTTCCTTGATAGACAGGTTGTTGGAGCAACTTTACTCAGGAAGGAACAAGTAAAAAATTCCCTTTATTACTGGCCAACATAAGTTAGTAAGTTTTTGTTATTGTTTTGCTTCAATTTTTTATGGATGTAGATTAACTTTAAAACTTGAATGCTTTGTCCATTTAAGTCCAAACATTATAATTTACATTCATTTCTGTTTTAATTTGGATTGAAAATTAAATTAGTAGTACGTTTTAGATTAATAATAGTTTATTTTATATTTTCACTTTGCTTGGGATTTATTTTCCTTTCCAAACTTATTAGTTTCACGATATTTCTTACAAATCTCGTACCTGTAAATTTTGTAAATTATTTATACAAAATGTGTGAACAACGAGTATTGATGTGCATAGTAGGTATTTGTTAATAGATAGTTAGTTGTTTTAATTTTTTGTAGTTTCTCTCATCGGCCAACAGAGCTGTAAAACCCATTAGGGTTTGTCATCTTAAATGGATTAGGTTACTTTAGACAACCTCGAACCAGACTCTCCCTTCCAGTTGATGAGCATTCACCTATGCTCGTAAATACACTTAAAATCAACATTAAACTACGTCTAAGATTTGCTACCTCTATGTGTGATATTTCTTGCATCTACATGTGAGATTCATTAAGAGATCCATGTTTAAGGTTTTTTGTGCACTGGGAATTCACTAAGAGGTTTACTAAGTCTACCAAAAAACTATATTATCTAGTTGTCTCTAAATATATTATTTGTTATTTTAATTTTAATTTTTAAACATAGAATACCATAACACTTTTCCACGATTTCCATATTTTCCCAACCCTCCCCCTCCAAAACATGGGTAGGGGGTTTTTCTAGCTTGATGATCTTATTTAAATTATCTCTAGTCACCGAGCATATTATTAATTAACAAAATTGATATTAATTACGTACATGAAGCTATCCCCCATATAGCATTTAGAGATATTTAATGTGATGCAAACTCACACCCTCTAATTCTATTGGTTAAGTATGGGATGTATTTAGCTTACTACAATATACATATCAAGGTTGTGAAAATATAGAGAAAAACTCCATGGTTAAGCACACTTGATACATAGGAGTTTTGAGATGTGTGATCTTCTCAGGAAGTCTCATTTACCACATGCAAGTCCCAAATGTGATGATTAACATTAGGTGATTTGTTTCACTAGATTCAATACCACTTCTTCACCCTTATGAGCATCACCTAATTTAATGAGTGATGAGTGGAATATTCAAACTCATGAGAAATTGATCATTGTTTAATGGTTCTAATGAGAAATGGTCATAGATGAATGAATTTGAATACACAGTTAGTTTGAGAAAAAAAATATCTCATAATGTTGGACTTTAGAAGCCTCCTTCAGTGTTAAAATAAAGTGTATGGATCTATGATTGAATAGTTCATAAGGAATTATACTTGCTAAGGTTTTGGAAATGGGGTGACAAGTGAATTGGGATTCACTATGGAGAGAAAATCCATAGTTAAGCATGTTTTGTTGGCTTGTTATGTTCTTTGTAGTGAAAGTCTAGTTGAGGTGGATTGACTGGGAGTGAAAGTCAAATGTCAAATTGTTCAACCAAGAAAGTTCAAAGTTGAAGTGATTGACATAAATTTGAATAGGTCAACCGACAAGAGGTCACGAGGAGGTAGTTTGGCAACAGACTAAATACCAAATGTAGGTCGACTGGTAGTCGACTGCAATAGAATCCCAAGATTCACGAGGTTTGTAGCCAATGCTATATTTGGATCTGTAATTGTTATTGGGTGCCTTTTGTTGGAATACTGATAGGGGGGGTGTGTTGGCACAGGGGAAGACCGAGGGTTCAATGCTTAACAATGCACCAACAAAACCCCGACTACCATTCCTTTCAAAAACACCTATGAAGTAGAAAATGTCTCACCCAAGGTAGAGGCATGGGGGGGTGGAGATACATGACACATGTGTCTGTAACTAGGTTGGGACACAAATCCATGATAAGAGAACTTCGTAGAATAGTCTATTATCACTTAGGAAGTAATATGCATTAGTTTCTTAACTTAATTAACACTGCAGGACATAATCAAAGATAGATCAGCGCAGTAACAACAGATGATTATATACCCTGAGCACTTACACTTAGCATTATAAGTTAAATCTATCATTCATTTACCCTTAAAAAAATTAAATCACTTAAGCAACAATATATCTATCTATTACACATCATAATCAAAGAACTAATTAGATTCATAAAGGAAATAACACAGCACAAAGCAAACCATGAGACACCAGATATACATGGTTCACCCCAGCGTGGGGCTACGTCCACAAACTGCTTCGCCTCTTTATTATTTTCCAAGATCTTACATTCAGTCACTCCTGTGCACTAATCCATAGAGTTGAACTCCGCACCAGATAGGATATCTGTGCACTAAGAACTATATCCTCCTTCCAAAACTAGGTCAATTGCACAAAGCCAAAATATCTTCTCACAACACTTAGCACCTTCTACAAAATCATAGTCGAGCACAAAGCCTCGACCACATACACCTCTTTGCACAAAAGCAGTCCTATTCACACAAAACTACCATTTCTTCTACAATACACTCCTCTTTAATTATACTTTTACAAAACCTTACAATAAGGACTAAACATGGGAAAACCCCATGGGCCGACATCCCATAAACCTTTTACAAAACCCTAGAGGACCCTTTACTAGGTCAACATCACCCTAAAAAATGGATGGTATCTGTGATATCAGCTTCGCCTGGGTGCTCCTTCTTTGACCAACGTGTCGAAGTCCAAAATTGGGCTGAATCTGACAACAGTTTATTCAAAACTTGGTCGAGGGCCAATAGGCCCCGAACAGTCACCTGTGACGCGTCCCGAGTCACTCAGGTCTAGACAATGCTACTTCGAAATCCTCGAGCTTAACTTGAGTTGCCTCAAATTGTTTCCTCGGCTGATCCTCCTGCTGAGAGAGCTCCTAGACTATCTACTATGTAATAGGCCCTTCCAAGCATTATTCTACTACTGCAACTACTTGATCTAGTTGTGAGCCCTGTCCATCAATCTCTTGGAACACCTTGTAAGATTTTTCCTGCACAGGTTTTAGCTTCTGTGTTACTTCCATTACCTTACCCTAGAGGGAAGTGATATTTTGTTGTACTGTGCACTGCTCCTAGGATCTCTTCATCCTTTCCACTGTTGTGAGCAGCTTCATCTGCACCTGCAATAAAAAAATTTTCTGTTGCACCTCCTGTAACTGCGCTTCTAGATTCTTTAGCTCTGGATCCTCAACAAGGCATGTTTGGGCCCTCCTATCACTCATCTGTTTACATACCAAGGTGAGGGATCTTATATTTTCTATTTTTTTTTTGGCAGACTCCTCCCTCTGGTCACACACCTCTTGCGGGGTGCTTAGTACTGTTTGGGCTCCAATTCAGTTATCCTAGCCTTAAGCTGTTGGAGGGTCTTTGCGAGCTTCACCACTTAAGCTTCAACTATCTATTGCTATTCATGTGCCAATATTGGAACAAAGTAACATGCTTTACTTACCACTTCTTTGAACATGGCATGCTCTACGAGAAACTGCTCTTTTTCCCTTTGTAGTTGGGATTTTTCCTCCTAAAACTTCGCCTGAAGTTCTACTTTGTCGCTTTCATGGGAAACTACACTGTCCTATGCTTCTCATAATTTTACTATGACTTTGTCTTTCTCCTTTTGCAAGGATTTTGTAGCCTTCTCCTTCTCTTCCTTATCTCTCTGTAACTGATCTTCTTTTGCATCCACAAGACTTCTTAACTGGGGTGGTTCATCCCCCAATTTTGCAGTCTGTGATGACGAAGGTGCAAACGAGACACTAGGTACTGCATGGACCAAGCGAACATCCTGTTGCACTTCCTTCAATTCTCTCTCAATCCTTCCATATAAATCCTCATGTTTCTCTCCATATCTCTACAACATGTCTTCAAAGGCATCCTCCATAGCTCCACGGACTAGACTAATGTCTTCATCGGTGAGAGTGGCTTCCAACTGTGGCTTATTGGTGCATGTTTTCTTCCTTGCTGAAGGTTTCTTCGGAGAAACTTTCCTCTTTTTTGGTGTCACTGCCCCAGTAGGGGGATATTTAGGTGGTGTAGCTTCTCCTCATCCTTTCTCTTATTCTCCTTCATATCCTCCTCCCTATCCTTTTCTTTGTCTTCTCCTCCTCTTTGCGAGCAAGACTCGTTATCTACATAAGTTTTGTCCTCTTCGTCACTCTCTATGTCCTGGACTTTAACCTGCTTTTTCGGCTTCTTCGTCCCACTAGACTGTCCGACATGTTCAACCCATGTAACGATGGGGCTTCTTATGGTGTCAATGTCGGATAAATTTGCATCGACAATAGGTACAAGAAATTCCTCTAGCCATTCCTTTGTAATATGCTCCATATATTCATCTGTCAGCTTGTAGTATGACTGCAATTATTCCTAGTACTCATCTCTTCAAACGGTGATGTAAATGAAGTGGGGATCAATGAAAAAATTCTCTATGGGTTGGTATTGGTGCAGGGTACATGGTTTCATACATGGGAATGATTCAATGGATACCATCAACTGTTGGTAATATCCATGAAACACGACATTGGACTGCCACTACTTCGTCATGTCATTGGTATACCACAGGGTGTAAAAATGAGAGGCCAATGGCTTTGAAGGTTCGATCTCTAGGAATGTGTCTCCTTCAGGAATTTTCCAAGCAACAAATGTGATCAAAATGATCAACCAACTTTAATGAAATTCATATCCCAAGTCCCGGGCTTCGCGATAATCCTTTTCTAATTCGTTGATGAGGTAGTTTGCCTAGTTCATCTACATGACCTCCACACACTTTCCTGAGAGGTCCACCATGAACCTGGTGACCTATGCAAGGTGGTTCTTTATCACTAGCTTTCCAGTTAAGAGTTGACAAGAAAGGCACACTGCACCATCCTATATAGAGGCTACCTTGTAACCTCGCTTTCCATTTTCTACCTCTCCGTAGGATTCTTTGATGTACTGCACTAATGAACGGTCTGAGGCCTTCCCTAGATAAAACTTCTAAGGGTCAGGACCCTTCACACTTAAATCTATGATCTGATGGATCATCTCCATATCCACAGTAATCCTTCTTTTGATCCATAGATATCTTCCATGATAGCCCGACATAAGGATTTTAACACAAGTGTTAACCTCCTGGTGGTGGAAAAAATGTTGGATCTTCATGATGTTCAACACGGTTGACTGTGCCAACCTCTTAATCCATGGTTGCGAGATGAGGTGAGTTTTCTTTCCGGTTGTCTTTGTTAAATAGTGGTGAGGAGCCAACATGGGATAGTTCTTATGATCTCCTAACTTGAAGTTATTGTGCTTCAACAACAAGATCTGTCCTAATTGACTTCCGACTATGAGAATTCCTTTCATAATGTACGTAGTGAAGACGGAGTACTCAAAATCCCAAGTGATACTTTAGTGGTTAATAGTGCCAACCATAGGTCGAACATACTCAGTCAAGATTGACGGGATCTACTTCGCATTAGCCAGATCACCGCGGTGCTTACTTCATTGTCCAGTTCTGGGGTTGATACAGGTGGAACGACATCCAGTCAAAGGGGAAGCCTATAGTCCCCTAGTTGAAAAGAATTGAATGACTTCAGATATAGGTCTTTCGGCCATGAGATTCTTAATAACTTCCTTGATATACTTCTCCAACTCGTTGGGTTCGCCAAACATTCTAGATTTTAACAAACCGTGAGTAGACAAATAGATAGGCGGGGTATACTTCCAATAACAATAGACAACTCAATTTGACACTTGGACAATTCTCTACTGAGCTCAGTCAGTCACAGGTAGAAAAAATTGGTCCTGGCGCAATGACTGACAAGTTAATATAGTGGGGTGGTCATGATGGATCTTCCAACGGACAGGAAACTGCTTCCATTAATGTAAAAATATCCAATATGGCGTGATCTCAACATCCAAAAGCAGTCCATAAGCCCATAAATGTGTTTTATAACCATTCTGGAGTGTCATTACAATGGTTAGGGAGCCTCCAATGGTCATTTAACTTTGCTAGGGCGAAGTCCAAATTTGGGCGGACCTGTTGTTCCAGCTAGGTTCAAATCTTGAGAACCTGCCTCTTGCGAGGTTCCATTCTACAAAGTCTTCCATCTGGTTTCTGTAAATTCTTGTATATTTTCCAAATTAGCCTTGTTTTTATTGATCTTCCTTACCTTCTTTCCTATGATATGAGTCTCTTTAACTATTTTTTGAATCCTCTTTCCATTTTTATTCTTATCTTCCCCTAGCGTAGTGGTTTCGCACTGTACCCTCAAAGGTTCTGAAGTTAATATCCCTTTTCTTAACATTTCATGAGTGGGCATACTTCTTTCTTGGATAGGTAGGTTCTTCAAGCCTTCTTGCATTCTTTCAACCTTGATAACTAATTATCTTGATTTCTGTCCCTCCTGCGTTTTTACTTTGCTCTGTTGCTTCGACTTATCCTCTTGTTCTTCTATTAGTTAGTCTATTTTCCCAGCTATGAAATCTCTTGATTCCTTCCTTTTATATTTTGTAGCTCCTTCCTCTGCTTTCCTTTTGATCTTATCCCTTTCAATCCAAGTCTTACCTAATAAAAGTGGGAAAGGGGCATTGTCCCCAAAAAACCTAATGACTTCAAATTCTTCTTTAGTCGATGTACCATGAACAATAATAGGTACAATAGTTACTCTTCCACATAAAGTTATCATCTTACCCTTAAAAAATCTTATCCTTCCTAAATAAGGTACCACAATAGGCTTTCCCAAAATTTCCCAAGTTTCTTCTATCATAATAATCACTTGCGTTTCTTCATCCAAGACACAGTCTATGTCAAAGTCTTTTATTCTTGTACTTATGTGTTGTTTTTCTTTCAGGCTTTCTGGTAAATTGACATCTTTATAAACATCCATCATTTCTTTCAATAGTAATAACATAGTATGAACTTCCTCTGACCCTTTCTCTTTATGACTTTCTAACATGCCCTTAGTCTCTTGACTTTTTTCATAGTTTTCTTGTATTATGCCCATTCTTTCAACTTTAGCAATAATCCTTGGACAATCCTCAACCGCTTGATCAATAACCTTACAATAAATACAAATAGGGCATACCACATGACATTCCTTAGCAAGATGTCCCAACCTTTTGCAGTTATAACACAAAGTCAATCCTCTTTTTCTCTTAAATGTTCCCCAATCTTTTCTATATTGCGCAGTTCCCTTATGATCATAGTGTTGGACCTGCAATCTGCAAAAAACATTTCTAGGTTCCTGCATCCACTTATTAGTCCAAAAACTCTTTCTATGCATAAGAATAACTTATCTTTCTTCATTTCCATTAAATTTACTCAAATCAACCCTTTCTTTCAACTGCGCCCTATCCTTCATACTAGGACAAAATCTATTAAACATACTTAAATTCATGCTTTCAAAACAAAATATTTCAATTATCTTTCTCTTACCAAAGCACAAAACCTGCTTCTTTTAGGATCTTACCTCTTTTCTTCAAAACAACTTACTTCCTTGGCACAAAGCTTCGCAAGTCAAGTAGAGTACTGTGAACTTCTGCAGTAGATCTACAAACAGATATTCTCTTTTTCTTTACTTCAGTTCCCACCAATCACATTTTTAGGTCCCAACAACAAAACCATTTGTTGGAATAGGGGTAGACCCAGGGTTCAATGCTCAACAATGCACCAACAAAACCCCGACTACCGACCCTTTTCGACAACACCTGCGAAGCAGGTGAAGTATCACCTGAGGTAGAAGAAGGGGGGGTTATAGGAAGTAGGTGTATGCAACCAGGCTGGGACACATATCTGTGATAAGAGAACTTCACATAATAGTCTATTAACGCTTAGGAAGTAATATGCATTAGTTTCTTAAGTTAGTTAAAACTGCAGGGCATAATCAAAGATAGATCGACATAGTAACAATGAATGATTATATACTCTAAGCACTTAGCACTTAGCATTATAAGTTAAATATAGCATTCATTTACCCTTAACACAAGTAAATCACTTAAGAAACAAGAGATCTATCTATTAAACATCATAATCAAATCACTAAGAAGATTCATAACATAAATAACACAACATAAAGCAAACCATGAGACAACAAATACATGTAGTTCACCTCAGGGTGGGGCTACGTCCACAAACCACTTCACCTCTTTATTATTTTCCAAGATATTAAATTCATTTGTGCCTGTGAACTAAGCCACAGAGTCAAACTCTGCACCAGATAGGAGATTTGTGCACTAAGCACTAGATCCTCCTTCCAAAACTAGGTCAATTGTACAGAGCCAAAATATCTTCTCACAACAATTAGAACCTTCTACAAAATCACAGTCGAGCACAAAGCCTCGACTACATACACCTCTTTGCACAAAATCACTCATGTTCACATAGAATACCCTTTCTTCTACAATACATTATGTTAGCACTGATAGTCACCCTTAGATTGTAGGAGGATGAGCCCAATGCCTATCAAAAATTTTGGTGGATGTTTGGTTTTAAATGAGTGGAGGTCAATTGACAAAACTCAATATATGAATGATGTTCAACACAGAATTGGACCAGAAATGCACAGGGAAGTGAGGGCCATAACTAACTTTAGTCAGTGAATTGAGTTTAAGTGTGAGTAAAGGGAAGAATTAGTAATAAATTTGGACAAGACTGTTATGGGTGACAAGCCTTCAAGCAACTTGGAGAAGAAAAAATTATACTCAATATCACTCTTAATCTCAAGCTTTAGACACTGAAAATGTCTGAACAACACAGTCATAACAACACCATGATCAAACCTACATCACCATGCAGCTACAACAACTCGATTGGATCCTCCATGCCTGAGCCATTCGGTGTAAGAGGGGAAAAAGATAACAAGGGAGTCGACTAAAACTAGTCACAATACCACTGTAATCAAACCTACATTAAAACAACATAACAACCCTCGACTGAATCCTACATGCCCGAGTGTTTTAGCACAATTTTTTACAAAGAGATGAAAAGAGGTTGACTTCTATTAATTTGAAATTCTCAAATTTTATACATAACCAAAGAATAATTTTGGCATCAAAACATTACAAAATAGGGATCTCTGCTCAACCATTTGACAACCCTAATAAAATATCCAAACTATCTATTTATACTCAGAACAATTCACCACTATCAGGAGCATGATCGGACCCCTACATTCAAGGCTTTATGTCAAACCGTGTGGGAATTATTCTGTCAGACGCGATCTCAGAACATGGGTTTTGCAGAAAAATATGCTCGCAAGAGTACCATGGGTTGATAGTTCAGTCCCCATGGCAGGAACTTCCATACCTTCCATTTATGGAGTGAGCCGAGGTTTCAAACACCACTCCTTTTTCCATTAACTACCTTCATTGGGATTAGGATGAGGCTTAACGCCCAGGGATATACCATGCACTGCTAGCATCCCTTCAAGTCAACCCGTCTCCTTGAAAACATGATAGTCTCATTATTTAACTCATCTGAGCATCCTCAGCTTTTGATGTAGGTCTCATGAAATCCATGTCCTTCCTTCATGCTCCTAAGGCTCTTGGCACCATCTTCTTTGGTCACATTTTCCTGCATGCGACCTTGGGCTATGACCATAGGCCCCACTCATGGGAACATCATGATTTTGTGTTTCGGGGTGCCTTCATATCACTTGAATATAATATCTCGATACCTAATATTGCAAAATTGACTGACTCAGATGGACGACAAGATCTTCTTTGCATCCGATCGCTATGATTTTTCCCTTGGAACTCCACCTTGGCCAACTCTATGTGATGGGCACCAACCTTTCCTCCTGGATCCTCTTTCCATGTGACCTCAGGCTGTGATCATGACCCAAACCTTGGGCACCTCGTGATTTCACATATTTGCTGCCACGTACCCCTTGTGGTTGGGATGACCCAGATCCATTTTCCTCTGATTCCTTCCAAAACTCCCGAAAGTCACTTCCATGAACCATCAGATCATCAGTCCATGAATTTCCTGGATCCAACAACTACGATCATTTTTGCGACTTCATACCTCGCAAGTTATAACAACTCTTTCCTATACACCTTCCAAAGTTTGAGTCTATGAAATCGTTGATCTTGTGCCACACGTCCCTTGGAATCAGATGGTCTAGATCAATTCACGAATTCATGTTTCGTGAGTCCTCATAACTCTGCCCTGCTACTTTCCCAACTCGCGAAACCACGAAATGATGATTTTTATCCATGTGTCCTTCCTAACACCAATGGCTAGGATTGACCTCGCAACTTCGGACCTCTGTCTAATGTTAAAATTCACTCAAATTTATGATCCTGAACACCTGAAGGCCACAAATCTGAACTTCGAATGGAAACCCCTCTGATGAAAACAAAACTTGGTCGCTCACTTGATTTGAGTCCATATTAGGTCTCTCTAAGTTTTGTACTTTGTGCTCATGGATGCGGCCTGCATAAAATAAAACTTGGACGACCAACTAAGGGTTGGGGAAGACAAAAGGGTCAGTGACAAAGGTAAAAGAGATGAGTGCCAAATAAGAAAGGAGAAAACAAAAATGAATTTTTCGGATGAAAGGAAAATTTAAAGACATGGCATGAGAAAAGAGAAAAACAGGGCAAGGACCTAGACTCGGGTAAAGACCACAAACCCAAAGGACTCTGACAAGTTCATGTGATAACATTTGGCTCCACAGGGGATTGCATGCTCCCTGCAAGATACCAAGAATGCACAACTTCAATGCCTTAGCTATTGGGTCACAAAGTCTATAATTAAAATAAAAAGTAAAAGTAAAAACACAAAGGGGGTGGTATTTACAATGGTGGGACGTCGGTCATGGCCTAAACAAAAAATTTCTTAAGAAAATTCTCATTGATAGGGCCACCCAAAACCTCAGAATCCTCCAAGTTCTACAATTCATAAGTATTGTTCGAAAAAACCTTAGAAATATTGAAGGGGCCAATCCACAAGGCTTCAAATTTACCATGTCTTCCCTTATCTTACTTGGGTGCATCCCATTTGAGCACTAGATCCCCCAGTTGGAAATTTTCCTTGCTTGTGCCCTTGTCAAAAGCTCATTTTATTTTCTGTTGATGGTCTTGTGATTTATCAAGCAACTTCTCCCTGGTCTACTTCACTTCTACCAGTTGTAGTATCCTCCTGACCATGTCCTCAGGTTCTCCTTGGTAGTCATGGAGGAACTTCTCTACAAGAAAATCAATATAAGCAGGAAAGATTGCCTCAATGCCATACACTAGATGGAAAGGAGAAATGCCCAGGGATCTTTTTATGGTAACTCTGTTAGCCCACAATGCGAACTTCATCTTTGAATCCTAGGGTTTCTTGTTGTCTTCTAACAATATTTTGATGATCTTTATGAGGATCTTGTTAGAAGACTCTACTAAACCATTTCCCTGAGGGTAGTAGGGAGTAGAGTGGGCTAGCATGATCCTATAATGCTCACATAAATTAATTAATGAATCAACCCTGAAAGAAGCATCGTTGTCTGTGACAATATTGCTTGGGAAACCAAATTTGGATATGATGCATTTAAGGAAATTTATGATCACCTTGTGGAAGGCACTCCTTGTAGGTATGGCTTCTATCCATTTGGTAAAATAATAAGTGGAGGTTAAAATCCACCTGTACTGGCCACTCGAGGCAGGGTGGATATCTCTAATGAAATCGAGACCCCACTACTAAAAAGGTCCAGAAACTACTACGGGTTTCAAAGGCAAACATTTGAGCTTCTTCTTTCCAACAAACTTTTGACACTTGGTATAGTCTCTAATCTTTGAAAAAGAATCAGTAAAAGGGTTGGGCTAGAAATTCCCAGCTATGAGGATCTTATATAATGTGGTCCTCCAAAAATGATGCCCCCCACATGAGCTGTCATGAAAATACAACATAGCTCTTTGGGCTTCTTGTGGGTCTAGAAACCTCAATAGGACTCCCAAAGGATCCTTTGAGTATAAAATTTGATTGATGATACAACACTTGATTGCTTTGAGTTTCAAAGCTCTCACCTTGTTTTTACCCAAACCATCAGGGGGACTCAACTTTTGCAGAAAGTATATGATGTCTTTATACAAGGGACATCACGCTAAGTTTTGGCTGAGATGAGGGTCTTCACCAACAATCTCAGCATGTTGATCTTCTGAGTCTATATTCATGAAATTAACCGCCAATGCCTCGCAATTTTATTAAGCCAGTAACCTGGCCAAACCTTGGCCTTTCAACAACCTGGTGGGTTTGATTTCTAGGTCAAACTCAAGAATATTGGTGATCGACTTGCTTCTTTTTCCATCTATATTGGGATGGATTAGTATCTCCTTTAATGAAGCCGAGGGAACATGTGAAATAATTTCCAACTGCAAAATATAGATTCTGAAAGTCTTGAGGGCTTTCACCGAAGAATAAGCTTGCTTTTCCATGATATCATATCTCTTTTCTGCATCTCTCAGTGCTTTGCTAAAAAAGGAAATAGGTTGTTCCAGCCCATCTGAATTTTTCTATAGAAAAACAACAACCAATGTATCTAATGAAGCGAAGGAAAATATCAGAAATTCCTTGGAATAGTCTAGGCTGATGAGCACAAGTGCTTCAGTCAACTTCCTCTTGATTTGGTGGAAATAATTTATGGACTCAGTAGTCCATTTCACTTCATTCCCCTTTTTGAGCATGGTTTTAATGTAGTTAACCAGCTCAACAAAATTGGAAATGAATCTCCTCAGAAAATTGATTTTACCCAAGAAAGACTGAAACTCTTTCCTTATTCTAGGAAAAGACAACGACTGGATGGACTCTACTCAGATTGGATCAATTTTCACCCCTTCAGCTGACACAATATGCCCTAACAATTTTCCCTCTTGAATGACAAATAAAAATTTCTTAGGATTGAGCGAAAGGCCAAACCTTTGAAACTTCAAGAAGACTTTCCTCAGATGATAACAATGTTCTTTATCAGAGCTGGAGAAAATGGTAATGCCATCAAGATAAATGACTACAAATTTTTCCTTCTCCCCAATGAAGGTGATGTCCATGGTTCGTTGGAAGGTTTCTCCTACATTCATCAACCCAAAGGGAATTTTAGCGTACATGAATGCATTCCTAAAGATAGAGAGAAGAAAACTTTCACAACTCTAAAATTCCCAGAGAAATCATTGATCATAGACATCCTAGATGAACCCATCAGTCACTACAAGATGTGCTCCATTTTCGACAAAGGGTAGTTATATTTCTTGGAGCTCTGGTTCAAATTCCTAAAATCGACACACAACTTGATTTCCCCATTCTTCTTCCTTACAGGCACTAAATTAGCTACCCACTCCAAAAATATCAAAGGAATGATGATCTGCGCATCCAATAACTTCATAACCTCCTTTTCCATAATCGACACGAGCATGGGATTTATCTGT
The DNA here is from genome assembly GCA_010110895.2 of Picea sitchensis. Lineage (NCBI taxonomy): Eukaryota > Viridiplantae > Streptophyta > Pinopsida > Pinales > Pinaceae > Picea > Picea sitchensis. Next base: position 71,072 of record SNQJ01S0015010.1, on the reverse strand, counting down.
CTAAGCTTCTTATTGAAAGGTTTGGCATCCTCTTTAAAAGGGATTTTGTGTTCAATGATACTGGTGTCATATGTTCTCAAATCCTCGTATGTCCAATAAAAAACATCAGAGAAATCCTTCAAGACTCTGACATACTCAACCCTTTGTTCTTTTGACAAACTACTAGACAATTTGACCCATTTGGGATCCTCCTTAGTTCCTAGATTGCATTCAGTCATACCAACCTCTTCAGTTGATCCTTCAATATTTACAGCAACATCATTTATGTCAAACAATCTCTCCAAAGGGGCTATCCCCTTTGGAATATGGTTTCTAGGAAAATGAACAATATGATGGTTAGAAATCTTATTCATAAAAACATCAGCATGAGGGATTTCTTCAGAATCCTAATCCTGATCAATATGCATATCATAAAATTCATCCACAGTCTCAAGGAACTTCTTAATATCAATATCATCCTCAAAGTCCTTCCAATGTTTGACATTGTCGGGGATAGAGGGCCTGTATTTTATCTCCACCTCATACTTGAGTTTCGGGGGAAAAGGGACTTTGAAATTACTTGCTGAAACCACCAAGGAATCTTCCACAGAGTTATTCTCCCTTGGAACAAATGAAATATTAAAATCCAATAAGAAATTGTCAATCATATCCCATACTTCATTTCTGTAGGCCCTTAACCTCGGGTGCTTATCCTGATACAGATTTCTAACTTGATGAAAAATCAACTCAACGTCTTCAAACACTACTAGATCCTCAATTTTCATGTCTTTGGCAGCTCTCAAACCCAACACAAGAGCTTCATATTATGCCACGTTGTTTGTTGTTTCAAATTCCAAATTGCAGGACAGAGATATGATATCTTGGGTTGGGGAAATAAAAACTACTCCAACACTAACACTTTCCTTAGAATAGGCTCCATCAAAAAACATTTTCCACACATAGGTCTTGGGGGGAGGCTCTTTGCAAAAGGTAATAGGTTACTTTATAATTTCAATAGGAGGCTGAGGAACATCAGAGAGCTGCAAAATACTGGTTTTTAAATCTGTATCAATTGAGAAAATGGGGTGGTTGATAGGATTGGCTTCATCACTGATAATGTAGGCAAGTTGTGCTTCTCTATAAAGTCTCCTTTGTTCACCGCCGAATATAGGAATGGTGTCGTTTGAAAGGTCCATCTGCAAGGTTCCCCCTGGTCTATTTATACAATATCTAGACAAAAGCATCTTGAACTTAGGGGGAACATCAACCACTACAATATCCATGAATACACTCTTCATTGGTAGCTAGAATAAGGACACAGCTAGGTCTTTGATAACCTCAAGGCACTTCACCTTTCTGGAGTCAAAAGAATACATGTCATGATAGGTTTTTGTAACCTCCAACCTAAGATATTCCATGAAAATATTAGGCATGATATTGTGAGAAGCCCCTGAATCCATTAAGAAGTTACGCAACAGTTTATCATGAATATTCGATGATGTATAAAATGGATGGGAGGAATCATCTCTATCCTCTACCAAAGGTCCTAGTATGATAGCTAGATTTTCATCTTGGAGGTTAACCGAGTCTGTGGAGGGAAGTGTAGGCTCGGGCATAAAAAAATTTGATAGGCACCTTTTGAAATCCTCATGCTTGACCAACTCTAAGATAGGTATGGGGATTCTAATCTTTTGAATCTCATGCTCAAGACTAAAATAGGAGGGGGGGTTTACAATCTCCTTCACCTCTAGGATAGGACCTTTGACCACTAATGGGGGACTGTGTTCTTTCCTCTCTTTGTTGTTCTCTTCCATATCTTTAGTAGACTTCTTGGCTCTGGCAGGCTGTTCAGGAATGTCAAACTTTATTTATTTCTTCTTGGATCTGAGGTTATATCTATTCGGATTGTTGCTGGTCTTTTCTCCTTTTCTGAGCTCATTCATTTGATCACTCATAACGGCCTCTTCATATTCATACTAAGTTAAATGAGGGGACGAAGATGTATCTCCAAGGCAATGGATCTCAGGATCAATATCTTCTTCCTCTTCATCTCCATTAGTAACCAAGTTATTTTGGAGAGGAGTTTGGATTTTCTGATCATCTCTGTCCCTATTTCTCTGATCTCTTTGGATCATTTGGGGGGAATTAGTTGGTCTTCTGAAACTACCCCTATTCTCAATATTTTGGGAATTTCTATAGCCCTTCTTTCCTTCTAATTAAATCTTTTCCATTCTAGATGAAATTGATTTTAGCAGCTTAGTGACTTCGTCCATTTGAGGGGGGGAAGCAGAGGAACTAGAAGTGAGAGTTTTAGACCTACCTCTCCCTCTATCTCTATTATTTTTACCCTTAAGTTTTCTAGCTGCCAATATATTGAATTCTACTTCAAGGGCTGCATATTGCATATGAGCCAAGGAGGTAGCTCTTCTTTCTCTCAATAGGAGGAAAAAATCAAGGCTGAAAGCACTAGCATAATTCATATTGGCAGAGGTTTCTAAAGGTTTAAATTCAACGAGAATCCTTTTATACATATTATTAAATCTCTTCGGGAAGTCTGAAACAGATTCCCCCTCTTCTCTCTTGAGTGCCCCAAATTCTGTAATATAATAAAGAAGATATTTTTTATTCCCCCATTGTCTTAAGAAGGAATCATTTAGAGTACCAATCCCATCAATAGATCTAGGAGGAAAGTCCTTAAACTAGTCCCTAACATCCTCGTCAAGGCTCTGTACAAAAACTTTCATCCACACATCTTCATTTTCGATGGCCTAAATCTCTGAAAATCTACAAACGGATGCCAAGTGCTCTTTTGCAGTCACGTCTCCCTCCCCTGTGAACTCGAGCATGTAATTAAGGTAGTCTGTGTCTGGGAGAGCATTCATAGGCTAAGGTAAAACAAGAGGGGTGTATCTAGCAATCAATATCTCAGCCATCACGTTCCTAGGAGGATTAACACTTGCCATTTGGATGTGAATTGGAGGATAACCAGGAGGAGATGGAGCTCGGATAGGCGAGACTGGGGTTGTTCTTCTGGGAGAAAAAGGAAAATGTTGAGCGTTAGGAGATAAAGGTGAAAGGCTATAGGTAACAGAGGTTTCCCCTTATGTAACTGAAACAACTCTAATAGGAGGAGGAGTAGTGAAGTTTGGAGTAGGAAGGCCTTCTAAGGTCAAATCTCTCTCCTTCCACTTCACAAATTCGGGGGAAAAAGAAGTGTTAAATATTTCTCCTTGTAATCCAAGGCTAGGAGGGGAGAAATCGACAGAAAAACTCCCAAAATTTAAAATCCTTGAAACTCCAACAACTGGTAGAAAAGGAGAAATAGAAGCAGTTAATGGAGTTTTTAAAGAAGGATAATGTAAATTACCAGAATCGCCTAGTACAATAGTCGATATACCTTCTTGAGAGGTCTTTCATTTTCTAATAATTTTCTCTGGGTCAACATCAGTTGTTGCTAGAGGCTATTGTAGAGTGGACCTCGCGTGTCTTCTTTTAGGAGCCACAACTGAAACAGTGGAGTCAAGACAATGGATTCTCCTTAGTGGATTCTCTAGGTGCAAGCACAATCTTCAAAGGTTCCGATGTCTGATGCACCTTTAGAATCAGAAGTTTGTTTTCATTCTACCTAGGGAAAATCTTCAATTCATCCTTGGAAAGGATGCCAAGAATGTTAGCACTGATAGTCACCCTCAAATTGAAGGAGGATGAGCCTAGTGCCCATCAGAGTTTTTGGTGGATGTTTGGTTTTAAATGAGTGGAGGTCAATGAACAAAACTCAATATATGAATGATGTTCAACACAGAACTAGACCAGAAATGCACAAGGAAGTGAGGGCCATAACTAAATTCAGTCATTGAATTGAGTTTAAGTGTGAGTAGAGGGAAGACTTAGTAATAAAGGTGGACAAGATTGATATGGGTAACAGGCCTTCAAGTAGCTTGGATAAGAAAAAATTAGACTCAATATCACTCTTAATATCAAGATTCAGACACTGAAATATGTCCAAACAACACAGTCATAACAACACCATGATCAAACCTACATCACCATGCAGCTACAACAACTCGACTATATCCTCCATGCCTGAGCCATTCAGTGTAAGAGGGGAAAAATATAACAAGGGAGCCGACTAAAATTGGTCATGATACCACTATAATCAAACCTACATTACAACAACATAACAACCCTCGACTGGATCCTCCTTGCCCGAGTGTTTTAGCATAGTTTTTTACAAAGAGATGAAAAGAGACTAACTTCTATTAATCTGAAAGTCTCAAATCTTATACATAAATAGAGAACAATTATGGCATAAAAAAAATTACAAAATAGGGAGCTCTATTCAACTAGTTGACGACCCTAACAAAATATCTAAAATATCTATTTATACTCAAAACAATTCACCACTACCAGGAGCACGATTGGACCCCTGCATTCAAGGATTTCTGTCAACGTCTTCTCTGTCAGACTGTGCAGGCATTCGTTTTTCAGACACGAGCTCAGATCAACATGGGTTTTGTAGGAAAATCTACTCACAGAAGTACCATGGGATGACTGTTCAGTCCCCACGGTAGGACCTTCCATACCTTCCATTTATAGAGTGAGACGAGGTTTCAACCACCACTCATTTTTCCATTAATTATGTTCATTAGGATCACGATGAGGCTTAATGCCCAGGGATCTACCATGTGCTGCTAGTGGCCCTTCGAGTCAACCTAGCTCCTTGAAAACATGATAGTCTCATTATTTAACTCACCCGGGCATCCTTTCTATGACCATAGGCCCGACTCCTAGGCGCATCGCTATTTCACATTTCAAGGTGCCTTCATATCACTTGACTACAATTTCTTGATACCTGATATTGTGAAATTGACTGACTCTAATGGATGACTGGATCTACTTTGCATCTGACGGCTGTGATTTTTCCCTTGGAACTCTGCCTTGGCCATCTCTATGCTATGGATGTTGACCTTTCCTCCTAGATCCTCTTTCCATGTGACCTCAGGCTATGACCACAGACCAAACCTTGGGCACTTCATTATTTTGCATATCTGCTGCCACATGCCCCTTCTGGTTGGGATGACCCATATCCATTTGCCTTTGACACCTTCCAAAACTCTTGAAAGTCACTTCTATGAACCATCAGATCGACAGTCCATGGATTTCCTCGATACAATGACTGTGATCTTTTTCATGACTTCAGACCTCACGAGTTCTAACAACTCTTGTCTCTACACCTTCTGAATTATGAGTTTGCAAAATCATTGATCTTGCACCACGCGTCCCTCTAAATCAGATTGATCCGGATTTATGTAGGAACACAATGAAATACAGAAATACACATAAACGCAGAGATGCAGCGGAAATAAGACTTCATTTCATTAATAACAAATGACTGAAATATGCTTACAAACAGAATGTAAATAAACTAGCTAAGG
>SNQJ01S0015010.1:42737-65648 GCA_010110895.2 Picea sitchensis | reverse complement strand
TATCTTCTGAAGTCAAGAACCAAGGTCATTGTTCCTTACCCTGCAGTTAGGAACTTGTTAGTGCAAAAGGAGTTAGGAGAGAAAAGAGCCAACTGGGTCACCTCCTTGCAAGAATTTGACCTAGAAATCACTCCAGCCCAGATTGTGAGAGGCCAAGGGTTGTGTAAATTGGTAGTTGATTCAGAAACTGAACAACAAGAATATAATGATACATCTTTCCTTGAACAACACGATCGGAGTATGATCCTAGGGGAAGTGCACAGTACAGAAAATATTGGGGAACATTTAAGAGAAAAAGAGGATTGACTTTGTGTTATAACTGTAGAAGGTTGGGACATCTTGCTAAGGAATGTCCTGTGGTAGGCCCTATTTGTATTTATTGTAAGGTTATTGATCAAGCGGTTGAGGATTGTCCAAGGATTATTGCTAAAGTTTAAAGAATGGGCATAATACAAGAAAACTATGAAAAAAGTCAAGAGACTAAGGGCATGTTAGAAAGTCATAAAGAGAAAGGGTCAGAGGAAGTTCAGACTATGTTATTACAGTTGAAAGAAACGATGGATGTTTATAAAGATGTCAATTTACCAGAAAGCCTGAACGAAAAACAACACATAAGTGCAAGAATAAAAGACTTTGACATAGACCGTGTCTTGGATGAAGAAACACAAGTGAATATTATGATAGAAGAAACTTGGGAAATTTTGGGAAAACCTATTGTGGTACCTTATTTAGGAAGGATAAGATTTTTTAAGGGTAAGATGATAACTTTATGTGGAAGAGTAACTATTGTACCTATTATTGTTCATAGTACATTGACTGAAGAAGAATTTGAAGTCATTAGGTTTGTTGGGGACAATGCCCCTTTCCCACTTTTATTAGGTAAGACTTGGATTGAAAAGGATAAGATCAAAAGGAAAGCAAAGGAAGGAGCTACATAAAATAAAAGGAAGGAATCAAGGGATTTCATAGCTAGGAAAATAGACTAACTAATAGAATAATGAGAGGATAAGTCGAAGCAACAGAGCAAAGTAAAAACACAGGAGGGAAAGAAATCAAGATAATTAGTTATAAAGGTTGAAAGAATGCAAGAAGGCTTGAAGAACCTACCTATCTAAGAAAGAAGTATGACCACTCATGAAATGTTAAGAAAAGGGATATTAACTTCAGAACCTTTGAGGGTACAGTGTGAAACCACTACGCTAGGGGAAGATAAGAATAAAAATGGAAAGAGGATTCCAAAAATAGTTAAAGAGACTCATATCATAGGAAAGAAGGCAAGGAAGCTCAATAAAAACAAGGCTAAGTTGGAAAAGATACAAGAAGTTACAGAAACCAGATGGAAGACTTTGCAGACTGGAACCTCGCAAGAGGCAGGTTTGCAGGATTTGAACCTAGCTGGAACAGCAGGTCCACCCAGATTTGGACTTCGCCCTAGAAAAGTTAAATGACCGTTGGAGGCTCCCTGACCATTATAATGACACTCCAGAATGGTTAGAAAACACATTTATTGGCTTATGGACTGCTTTTGGATGTTGATATCATGCCATGATGGATAGATTTACATTAATGGAAGCAATTTCCTATCCATTGGAAGATCTGTCATGACCACCCCGCTATATTAACTTGTCAGTCATTACGTTGGGACCAATTTTTGCTACCTGTGACTGACTGAGCTAAGTAGAGAATTGTCCAAGTGTCGAATTGATTTGTCTATTTTTATTGGAAGTATACCCCGCCTATCTATTTGTCTACTCACGGTTTGTTAAAATCTAGAATGTCGGGTGAACCCAATGAGTTGGAGAAGTATATCAAGGAAGTTCTTAAGAATCACATGGCCGAAATACCTATATCTGAAGGCATTCAATTCTTTTCAACTAGGGGACTGCAGGCTTCCCCTTTGACCGGATTTCATTCCACCTATATCAACCACAGAAATGGACAACGAAGTAAGCACCGCGGTGATCTGCCTAATGCGAAGCAGATCCCATCAATCCTGACTTAGTATGTTCAACCTCTGGTTGGCATTGTTAAGCACAAAAGTATCACTTGGGATTTTGAGTACTCCGTCTTCACTATGTACATTATAAAAGGAATTCGCATAGTCGGAAGTCAATTAGGACAGATCCTGTTGTTGAAGCACAATAACATCAACTTAGGAGATCATAAGAACTATCCCATGTTGGCTCCTCACCACTATTTAACAAACACAATCGGAAATAAAACTCACCTCATCTCACAACCATGGATTAAGAGGTTGGCACAGTCAACCGTGTTGAACATCATGAAGATCCAACATTTTGGCTGCCACCAGGAGGTTAACACTTGTGTTAAAATTCTTATGTCGTGCTACCATAGTAGATATCTATGGATCAAAAGAAGGATTACTGTGGATATGGAGATGATCCATCGGATTAGAGACTTAAGTGTGAAGGGTCCTGACCCTTAGAATTTTTATCTAGGGAAGGCCTCAGACCGTTCATTAGTGCAGCATATCAAAGAATCCTACGGAGAGGTAGAAAATGGAAAGCAAGGTTACAAGGTAGCCTCTATATAGGATGGTACAGTGTGCCTTTCTTGTCAACTCTTAACTGGCAAGCTAGTGAGAAAGAACCACCTTGCATAGGTCACCAAGTTCATGGTGGACCTCGCAGGAAAGTGTGTGGAGGGAATGTAGACGAACTAGGCGAACTACCTCGTCAACGAATTAGAAAAGGATTTTCGTGAAGCCCGGGACTTGGGATATGAATTTCATTACAGTTGGTTGATCATTTTGATCACATTTGTTGCTTGGAAAATTCCTGAAGGAGCCACTTTCCTAGATATTAAACCTTCAGAGCCATTGGCTGCTCATTTTTACATCCTGTGGTATACCAACGACATGACGAAGTAGTGGCAGTCCAATGTTGTGTTTCATGGATATTACCAGTAGTTGATGGTCTCCATTGAATCATTCCCACGTATGACACCATGTACCCTGCACCAATACCAACCCATAGAGAATTTTTGCGTTGATCCCCACTTCATTTACATCACCATGTGAAGAGATGAGTACCAGGAATAATTGCAGTCATACTACAAGCTGACAGATGAATATATGGAGCATATTACAAAGGAATGGCTAGAGGAATTTCTTGTACCTGTTGTCGATGCAAATTTATCTGACACTGACACCATAGGAAGCCCCATAGTTACACGATTTGAACATGTCATATAGTCTAGTGGGACGAAGAAGCCAAAAAAGAAGGCTGAAGTCTAGGACATAGAGAGTGACGAAAAGGACAAAACTTCTATAGATAATGAGTCTTGCTCGCAAAGAGGAGGATAAGACGAAGAAAAGGACAGGGAAGAAGATATGAAGGAGAATAAGAGAAAGGAGGAGGAGAAGCTACACCACCTGAATATCCCCCTATTGGGGCAGTGACACCACAAAGGAGGAAAGTTTCTTCAAAGAAACCTTCAGCAAGGAAGAAAACATGCACCAATAAGCCACAGTTGGAAGCCACTCTCATCGAAAAAGACATTAGTCTAGTCCGTGGAGCTATGGAGGATGCCTCTAAAGACATGTTGCAGAGATACAGAGAGAAGCAGGAGGATTTATATGGAAGGATTGAGAGAGAATTGAAGGAAGTGAAACATGATGTTCGCTTGGTCCATGTAGTACCTAGTGTGTTGTTTGCACCTTCCTCATCACAGACTGCAAAATTGGGGGATGAACCACCCCAGTTAAGAAGTCTTGCAGATGAAAAAGAAGATCAGTTACAGAGAGATAAGGAAGAGAAGGAGAAGGCTACAAAAGCCTTTCAAAAGGAGAAAGACAAAGTCATAGTAAAATTATGAGTAGCACAGGACAATGTAGTTGCCCATGAAAGTGACAAAGTAGAACTTTAGGCGAAGTTTCAGGAGGAAAAATCCCAGCTACAAAGGGAAAAAGAGCAGTTTCTCGTAGAGCATGCCATGGTCAAAGAAGTGGTAACTAAAGCATGTTACTTTGTTCCAATCTTGGCACAGGAATAGCAAGAGATAGTCGAAGCTTAAGTGGTGAAGCTCGCAAAGACCCTCCAACAACTTAAGGCTAGGATAACTGAATTGGAGGACCAAACAGTACCAAGCACCCCGCAAGAGGTGCGTGACCAGAGGGATGAGTCTACCAAAAAAACAATAGAAAATATAAGATCCCTCACCTTGGTATGTAAACAGATGAGTGACAGGAGGGCCCAAACATGCCTCATTGAGGATCCAGAGCTAAAGAATCTAGAAGCGTAGTTATAGGAGGTGCAACAGAAAGAATTTTTGTTGCAGGCACAGATGAAGCTGCTCACAGTAGTGGAAAGGATGAAGAGATCCTAGGAGCAGTGCACAGTACAACAAAATATCACTTCCCTCCAAGGTAAGGTAATGGAAGTAACACAGAAGCTACAACCTGTGCAGGAAAAAGCTTACAAGGTGTTCCAAGAGATTGATGGGCAGGGCTCACAACTAGATCAAGTAGTTGCAGTAGTAGAACAATGCTTGGAAGGGCCTATTACATAGCAGATAGTCTAGAAGCTCTCTCAGTAGGAGGCTCAGTCAAGGCAACAATTTGAGGCAACTCAAGTTAAGCTCAATGATTTCGAAGTAGCATTGTCTAGACCTGAGTGACTCGAGACGTGTCACAGGTGATTGTTCGGGGCCTATTGGCCCTCGACCAAGTTTTGAAGAAACTGTTGTCAGATTCGGCCCAATTTTGGACTTCGACACATTGGTAAAAGAAGGAGCACCCAGGCAAAGCTGATATTACAGATCCCATCCATTTTTTAGGGTGATGTTGACCTAGTAAAGGGTCCTCTAGGGTTTTGTAATAGGTTTATGGGATGTTGGCCCATGGGGTTTTCCCATGTTTAGTCCTTATTGTAAGGTTTTGTAAAAGTATAATTAAAGAGGAGTGTATTGTAGAAGAAATGGTAGTTTTGTGTGAATAGGAGTGCTTTTGTGCAAAGAGGTGTATGTGGTCAAGGCTTTGTGCTCGACTATGATTTTGTAGAAGGTGGTAAGTGTTGTGAGAAGATATTTTGGCTTTGTGCAATTGACCTAGTTTTGGAAGGAGTATATAGTTCTTAGTGCACAGATATCCTATCTGGTGCGGAGTTCAACTCTGTGGCTTAGTGCACAGGAGTGAGTGAATGTAATATCTTGGAAAATAATAAAGGGGCGAAGCAGTTTGTGGACGTAGCCCCACCCTGGGGTAAACCATGTATATCCGGTGTCTCATTGTTTTCTTTGTGTTGTGTTATTTCCTTTATGAATCTACTTAGTGCTTTGATTATGATGTGTAATAGATAGATATATTGTTTCTTAAGTGATTTAATTTTTTTAAGGGTAAATGAATGATATATTTAACTTATAATTCTAAGTGCTAAGTGCTTAGGGTATATAATCATATGTTGTTACTGCACCGATCTATCTTTGATTATGTCCTGCAGTGTTAATTAAGTTAAGAAACTAATGCATATTACTTCCTAAGTGTTAATAGACTATTCTGCGAAGTTCTCTTATCATGGATCTGTATCCCATCCTAGTTATAGACACATGTGTCATGTATCTCCCCCCCCCATGCCTCTACCTTGGGTGAGAGTTTTCTGCTTCATAGTTGTTTCTGAAAGGAATGGTAGTCGGGGTTTTGTTGGTGCGTTGTTAAGCATTGAACCCTGGGTCTTCCCCTATGCCAACACACCCCCCCTATCAGTATTCGAACAAAAGGCACCCAATAACAATTACAGATCCAAATATAGCATTGGCTACAAACCTCATGAATCTTGGGATTCTATTGCAGTCGACTACCAGTCAACCTACATTTGGTATTTAGTCTATTTCTAAACCACCTCCTCGTGACCTCTTGTCGGTTGACCTATTCGAATTTATGTCAATCACTTCAACTTTGAATTTTCTTGGTTGAACAATTTGACCTTTGACTTTCACTCCCAGTCAATCCACCTCAACTAGACTTTCACTACAAAGAACATAACAACCCAACGAAACATGCTTAACTATGGATTTTCTCTCCATAGTGAATCCCAATTCACTTGTCACCCCATTTCCAAAACCTTAGCAAGTATAATTCCTTATGAACTATTCAATCATAGATCCATACACTCTATTTTAACACTGAAGGAGGCTTCTAAAGTCCAACATTATGAGATATGTTTTTTCTCAAACTAACTGTGTATTCAAATTCATTCATCTATGACCATTTCTCATTAGAACCATTAAACAATGATCAATTTCTCATGAGTTTGAATATTCCACTCATCACTCATTAAATTAGGTGATGTTCATAAGGGTGAAGAAGTGGGATTGAATCTAGTGAAACAAATCACCTAATGTTAATCATCACATTTGGGACTTGCATGTGGTAAATGAGACATCCCAAGAAGATCACCCATCTCAAAACTCCTATGTATTAAGTGTATTTAACCATGGAGTTTTTCTCTATAGTTTCACAACCTTGATATGTATATTGTAGTAAGTTAAATACATCCCATACTTAACCAATAGAATTAGAGGATGTGAGTTTACATCACATTAAATATCTCTAAATGTTATATGGGGGATAGCTTCACGTACGTAATTAATATCAATTTTGTTAATTAATAATATCCTCGATGACTAGAGATAATTTAAATAAGATCATCAAGCTAGAAAAATCCCCTACCCATGTTTTGGAGGGGGAGGGTTGGGAAAATATGGAAATCATGGAAAAGTGTTATGGTATTCTACGTTTAAAAATTAAAATTAAAATAACACATAATATATTTAGAGACAACTAGGTAATATAGTTTTTTGGTAGACTTAGTAAACCTCTTAGTGAATTCCCAGTGCACAAAAAACCTTAAACATGGATCTCTTAATGAATCTCACATGCAGATGCAAGAAATATCACACATAGAGGTAGCAAATCTCAGACGTAGTTTAATGTTGATTTTAAGTGTATTTACGGGCATAAGTGAACACTCATCAACTGGAAGGGAGAGTCTGGTTCGAGGTTGTCTAAAGTAACCTAATCCATTTGAGATGACAAACCCTAATGGGTTTTACGGCTCCGTTGGCCAATGAGAGAAACTACAAAAAATTAAAACAACTAACTATCTATTAACAAATACCTACTATGCACATCAATACTCGTTGTTCACACATTTTGTATAAATAATTTAAAAAATTTACAGGTACGAGATTTGTAAGAAATCTCGTGAAACTAATAAGTTTGGAAAGGAAAATAAATCCCAAGCAAAGTGAAAATATAAAATAAACTAATATTAATCTAAAACGTACTACTAATTTAATTTTTAATCCAAATTAAAACAGAAATGAATGTAAATTATAATGTTTGGACTTAAATGGACAAAGCATTTAAGTTTTAAAGTTAATCTACATCCATAAAAAATTGAAGCAAAACAATAACAAAAACTTACTAACTTATGTTGGCCAGCAATAAAGGGAATTTTTGACTTGTTCCTTCCTGAGTAAAGTTGCTCCAACAACCTGTCTGTTAAGGAAAACCTATGGCAAACAACTGTGAAAAATAAATATCATACAAATATCTGAGGAAATTCACTTATAATTAATTAACACATGTTCAATGATACATGAAGGACAAGTTATTCTATCTAATACTTTGTGAATATTACAATTACTTATTTGTCAAAAAGAAAATAATTTCCATTCACAAATTTAATCATCGCAAGTTTAAAAAATATAAACAAAGTTGATATATTTTAATAATCACATCACAATAATCACAAAGCTCTTTTAAGTATTGGAACGATAGATTATTAAAAATTAATAAGAGCAAATTAACAATATATTGTCAGAATTGGCAAAAGCGAAGTTAAAATCAATACATTATCAATGCTAGTAGAATATGAATCAGAATAATATATCTTATAATAAAAAACAAAACCATTTCACTCACAGGGATAAAGCCATCAAGTGATCGGGAGTTTCATATTCTTCTTCAAAAATAAACATTGGTCTATTATCCCAAAATCCAAACCATGCCCATGACTCAAACACCTACGAGTATTTAAACAAAATATGGATTGACCCTCATATCCACATGACAGAGGAAAATCCTTCAAAAATAGTGGAGTTTGAACAATGGATCATGATATATGCTTATAATAAAAAAATTCTAAATTTGTTCAACAACATATCCAAAAGTCGATTGTGATAATAACAAGAAACCATCACTCACTCCTACAAAATAATTCTAATACACGCAAAAACAAATCTTAATGGTATCAAACGATCTTTTATCACAGTGTCAACAATATCTCTTCACTATTTTGAGACATGTAACAAAAAATATAATTAATTACAAATCTTATTATACTTAATTAAGACTAGCTACAGAATCTATGATTCTATAGCTAGTCTAAAAACATCATAAAATCAAAACAAATTTAATACCAAATTGGCATCAAAACAAAACAAATGGACATAAACTAAAAAAAAAAAATCATTACTAGAAATTATACATTTGAGATCGAAGATGCATGCAATTCTTATTCAAAAATAACATTGACATTGGTGGATTTTCTAATGATAGTATCTAGAGAATTTTTTTGGCTTCTTATTGGCCTGAGGCACATTCTGTTTCATTCCATTTTTACACTGTTGATTTTTCCCTTTTAGTTCTCTATTGAGGCGCATCTGTGGGTAGGGGAAAACTACATAATATCTTTGGGCTCAAGCTTGAAAGTATAGATTAGGGATTGAATGTTGATGATCCTTGTTCGAGGGTCTCTCTATGGAAACATTTTATCTTATATCATCCCGAATACCTGAGAATCCTTCATACCCATGAAGGAAAGGGGGTAAATTTTCAACAAAATCATAGTAGGTATTATTTTGTATTCCATATTTCCCATCTTCATTTTCACAAGAATAATCATGATATTCAATAGTTATAGGTTCCATCAATGTTTTCCTCTGCTTTGATTTGTTTCTAAGAAATCTATATCTGGGGAAAATATTAAACTTCTAGCTCGATCTTTTCAAAGATAGTTTGAGGAAGATTTGACTCCTCTGCAACCTTAGGTACCTGAGAAAATTTAGAGGGGATTTGAATAGGATTGGTCTCAAACAATGATGGTTTCATTTTGATGAATGTATCCTTTAAACCGAGTCCAAATGTCTCATAGATAATCAAATCCTCAAACACGACATAATTTCTGATAAAATCCTCTTTAGAAAATCAGGATTATCTTAAAGATAATTTCGTTTATGAGGAAACTACCCTCGTGGAAAGTAAATGAGCCTATTTTGGAGATGGGTTTTTAACGGTTTTGTCAAACTTTTCACCGTTTTCTCAGAATTCACCCCAAAAAATTATCTCTCAACTCTGACATAGATTTCAACTCTGAACATGGGAGACATAAGATTGGTGAATGGGATGATGAGTAGGGTATATAGAATAGGGGAAAAAATAACCTCATCGAAGAGAATACACATGAATTGTGAAAAAACAAAGCCATCATAACCCAATGAAGATATATTAACATACCTCATGCCAATGGTAGTGGATAAAAACTTGGAGAAAAGAGGACGATACGAACCAGTCAACCACTTAAAATATTGATTATTTTCAATATTTCCTGCATCTTAGAGGACAAAGGGTTTCAAATTTGAATGACCCATGTTTACCTTACAATTCACCATGAACCATTGACTCCAAATTGTGGGTGAAGACACAATCATATTAATCATATCACAACCTTTTGGGAAGAGTCAATCAGAATGAGAAGGCATAATCGTGGGAAATTGTGAATTTTTTCAAGTACAGAGTATTCTCATAATACTTGAATAAAAAAATCCTATGAATTGAACATATTTCTCATAGTCTAATTTGACTATGGTCGATTCAACTTAAGGGGGATAATACTAAGGATAAGGCACAAGCATAGACGTTAACTNCATAAGATTGGTGAATGGGATGATGAGTAGGGTATATAGAATAGGGGAAAAAATAACCTCATCGAAGAGAATACACATGAATTGTGAAAAAACAAAGCCATCATAACCCAATGAAGATATATTAACATACCTCATGCCAATGGTAGTGGATAAAAACTTGGAGAAAAGAGGACGATACGAACCAGTCAACCACTTAAAATATTGATTATTTTCAATATTTCCTGCATCTTAGAGGACAAAGGGTTTCAAATTTGAATGACCCATGTTTACCTTACAATTCACCATGAACCATTGACTCCAAATTGTGGGTGAAGACACAATCATATTAATCATATCACAACCTTTTGGGAAGAGTCAATCAGAATGAGAAGGCATAATCGTGGGAAATTGTGAATTTTTTCAAGTACAGAGTATTCTCATAATACTTGAATAAAAAAATCCTATGAATTGAACATATTTCTCATAGTCTAATTTGACTATGGTCGATTCAACTTAAGGGGGATAATACTAAGGATAAGGCACAAGCATAGACGTTAACTTCCACTAGTGTCATTTTACAATGTTGATTCAAAGAGGGTTTTAACCATATAGATCTTGTGTGTGAAATAAACATAACATTCATATAGTATAAATATCCCCTTTCGAATGAATAGTGTAATTAGGGTTATTTGAATCATCAATTTTAGACCATGATTATATGCAATTGATAAGATTCAACAAAGGTTTTTTGTAGAATAACAATGTCTTGATATAAGAGAGGATAAAAATTATGTCCAAGCAAAAATGACTTTGTATAGATATCCACCATGTGAGACCAAAAAAACAAATATTCCTTAATTTTATGCTTAACAGTCATGACATTAAGGACAAACATGAAATCATGGTATAAAAGATAACACACCCTATCCCAAAAATGACATGAAGATTCATACAAAATCATGGATACTATAGGAAGAACACATTTCCAAATCAAATCCATAAATCTGATAAAGATAACATACTGGATAGTGAGCAATTTTATGGGTGAATTTGTATTTCAAGGTAGATTGATAGGGTGTTGGTTTAGGGGGCCAACACGGTGCCATGATTTGAGAGAAATCACCCTTGGATTTCACAATTACGGCTGGGTTCAAGGGAGAATGGAAATCATTGGTGCGAATTTCATGGGAAATTGGTTTAATAATGAAGTGACTCTATTTATTCTAGTTAGTGTTTTGGATCATCATGGTTAGGGTTTTGGCTATTATTCGAATTTCTTTTTTGTGTATAGAAATTATGTTGAGTGTCAAATAAATTGAAAATTCTTTATGTTCATAGTCCAAAATATGGTAGATCTCTCCATGCAAATGGAGGGTGAGAAAGAGAGGGAATAAACTAGGTCCTTGTGTTGAATATATAATTCAATGATTTTGAGGTTTGGGAATGAAATGTTGATCTCTAAATGAAGCCCCCAAAAAATGAAACAAACCTCTCAATGAAATCCTAGGGTGTGGAAAGACTCAAATGATGATATCTTCATGAATATCACATGTAAATGAAACCAATATTAGACATAGTTCAATGTTGATTTCTACTGGCATAATATTAGATAAATCACCCTTGTATGTCGCAATTAGGGTTGGGTTTAGGAGGGGAGTGGAAATCATTGATATCTCATTCCCCAATTTGCACACATTTTGGATGAAGGCATAATATTGTTTATGTTAAGGGTAATAGAGGTTTGACTCCACAAGATTTGAAGGGATTTATTTTGTGATTACTGCAAACTTATAAAGGTTTCCAAGGTTGTAATGGTAATATAGAATTTGGAATATTTTCTACACAATAACACAAACTTTTTGGGTTACAGCATGAATCCATTAGTGTACATTGTCTACCTCAATAAAAATAGATTCTACTAATACAAAACTTTGGAGAAAAGGAAACAAAGAACTAGGTTGAATCCAATATATATTATGTGCAAATAGAAATAAATGGTGAAGAGAGAAGAATTTTAAGTATGGGTATGAATATTTTAGGGTTTTCACAGGACTTGGGTTTTCTTTGTGGTATCGAGAATGAACTTGTATATTTATATGAAGATCCACTGGAGGGACAAGAACTCTAGTCTGATCCAATGGATATTGGGCTCATATCAAAGCCTCGTTCGATTAAAATTATCATTCCTAGAGTAATCCCATTGGAGGAAGAAACCATCATAATCTTGGGTGAGTTGGAAAACTAATAGGCCACTGACCATATTTTGAATTTGCTATGACTATGTGCCATGAAACTAGAGAATTTGTTAAGATATCAAGTCAAATTGTAGGGAAATATTGGAAAGTATGGGATGTAGTATTTGAAATGTTATGGTTTTTATTACCCACACATGGATATTGATGATCTTTCATACTCATCACCAAATATGTTGTTGAAATCATTAATACGTTTGAAGGACAATCCATTAGCCTTGATTCTAGGATCTGTGTTCTATTCATCTTTGCGAAAGGAGGTTTTTGTTGGTGGATATATTGACAAGGGTTTCATCAGAGGTATGATCATATGTGATTTGATGAGAATAATCCCCACCTCTAAACCCTTTTCATTTGACTAGGAGGGTTTTAGTTCAAGGAAATCTAGGAAGAGTTGAAAGTGCATTAAACAAAAGGCATAGGTGATACACTTATGTTTAGGAGATAATATCAAAATAAGAATGAATTTATGGATATCAAGAACTTATCCATTGTGGTACACTTCCTAAGAAAACATATGAATGGAGAATCCTTAAAAATATATATGCAAGAGACCTTTTCTATGGTACTTAGTTACTCCCCTCACTACATGGTACTAGTCAAAGGTTGGATGATTCAAATCCTTAGGTTGAAGGTGGATGCTAATAAAATTATTCATGAAATACGGAATTGGGGCTCACAATTGCTCTTTATTAAGAAGGGGTATCTCTAATTTGATGTCAATTCAACCCATATGAATTACTATATGATCTAGGTTAGGCTATCAGGTCTACGTGTGATTCTATGGTTAGATAAAACATTCAATAAAATTGGTAATTCACTATGGATATTCTTCAAATATGATAACTCTTACAGAGACATAAGAAATATGGAAATGAATAGAATGTTGTTTGTAATGGACCTGACAAAGGGTCTAGGAAACTCCATTATTATAATAAAAGGGTCATCCATCTACTATCAACCCTTATACTATGAGGGAATCCCTTTCAAAGGTGGAAGATTTCATGTAGATGGGAATTTGGAAAAGTAATTTTCTCTTCCCTAGAAGAATAAGGTCTAGGTTTGAAAGGATCCTTAGGAGAAAAATAGTATCCCTTCGATTCCTTTAAATGTGGCTCCTCCAAAGGCTCTCCTTGAAATCCTTCCAAAGGAAAAGTCTCTATTGGAATTACCTTCAAATGCCAATGTGTACAACTTGGAGATCCCACTAGAGAATCAATATGATTGCAATATTTAATTGGGTAAGAAACTCTCTCCCCTTTCTTCTACTATCCAAAGAATGACAATTTGTTCTTCTAATCTTTGGAGGTAGGGTTAAAAGAAACGAAATGTGAACAACTTGGTGACTTCCCTCCAAGATTATATATAATAAAAGGAGCCATGGCTTCCAACCTTATTCCCATGGATGTTTTTGGATGGAAACCATGTTGGGCTACTAAAACCTCAAAGAAATCTCTTGGTCTTTCACTTGATAAAGATAACCACAATGTCCCTCAAACCTTTGAGACTTTTGAATACAATCTAAAGTCTAGATCCAAAGGATCACATATTTTTGCTAGAGGAATAGTAATATTGTTATGGAACCTAGAAAAAAATGACTCCAAACCCTCCTAAAGATGTTGAATATCCCTCATGTACGTGGCATACAAGAATGATAACTCATAAGTCAAAATTGGAAGACATGTGTCCTTAATTGGATCCCTTAGAGAAAATTTCCACAAGAATTTTCCCAAATGATTCTTCAAACCCTAAAATATAAAGTATTATCCAATTCCTTAAAAAAAGGTTCCTTAAGATATTAATTTAAGTTCACAACCCATCTATCATATTCTTGCAAGATATTATGAAAAATGGTGAAAAGGTTATTAATGACTTAACAAGAATTTTAAAGGTTTAGCATTTTTTCTTTATTGATGCTTTAGGAAGATCTAGGGGAGAATAACATAGGATGGAAAAAAAATTCATTTACCCTAACTAACTCTTAGTATTTGTTTTATCAAGTTTGATTACTAACATTTTCTCCATGGACATAGGAAAAAAAATCACTTGTATAAACATTTATGGGCCTTATTCTGAAAGGTTGGAATATTGGGATTAGTTTTCTACTAGGGACTAGACTAGACAAGGTCTAGTGATCATTGGTGGAGAAGTTAATTTAACTCTAGGATCTTCCAAGGTTTTGCAAATAGTAACTTAGGTGGATAAACTCTCAAAATTATTCATAAATAAATTGGAGATACCAAGTCTCCTTGACATAGATCCTGCTAAATTAACCCCAACTTAGAGAAACAAGAGGATATGGGAACCTTGAATAAAAAAAATATTGGATCGGTTATTAATATCAAATTATTTTCTAGATGAATTTGTAAAACTTTTTTAATGGGCTTCCTTATGAGGTGACTCTAACCACACTATTTTTCTCTTGGAGGTGGTCCTAGCATAAGACAAACCTCCGAGCCCCCTCCAACTAAATCTTAAATGGTTAAAGGATGAAGATTTCCTAGATAAACTAAAATATGCTTGGACGAACTTTGAATATTCTCTTGATGAATCAACCCCCACTAAATTTCTCCAAAACCTAAAAGGGGTAAAGAATATTGAAAGTAATTGGTATATTAAGAAAAAAAAAAAAAAAGGATGATAGCACCCTAAGATAAGTTGAAGAAAATTTAGAATCCTACTATAACAAAGAGGTATTTGTTTTCCTTACATAGAATCAAAAGGAGGAAATTAAACTCCTAGAAGACAAAAGAATAGTATATCTTACTTGATAGGGAGAAAGAATGGATAATTAAGAGAAGAGCTATTTGGTTGCAAGAAAGGGATGAAATGCTAAATTTTTCAGCATGTATGCAAATACGAATAAAAACATTAATTTATTCTAAAATATATAGAGAGAGGATGGATCCATGGCTACTAGTTTATTTGAAATGGTTATTTAAGGAGGGACCTATTTTTAGTCTCTTTTCAAAGAATAATCCAAAAAAACCACAGTAGTAGTCATTATACTGGCTAGCTCCTTTCCAAGCTTCGTTAATATGAAAGATAACCAAGAATTATTGGATGAAGTTAGGAAATAGGTTTTTCTATGACCTCCATGTAGCTTCCAAAAGGAAATAATCCTAGGTCTAGATAGTCTCTCAATAGAATTCTTCCTAAAGTATTGTTATTCCATCAGAGAGGAACTTCAATAAGTGGTTGAGGTCTCTAAAATCACTGGGAAAGTTTTACCATATTTTAACACTTCCTTCTTATCCCTAATCCAAAAGACATATAGTCCCACTCACCTTGATAACTTTAGACCGATTTATCTCTATAATTTCATTTACAAAATTATCTCCAAAATAATACCCAAGAGGATGAAAGGAATTTTCTCTCATCAGATCTCTCTAGAGTAATTTGGATTTTTGGAAGGGAGGAAAATTCACAAGGTAGTGAGGATAGCATAGGAGAGTATCCAATCAATCAAATCTAGGAACCCAAAATCCATAAAACTAAAGGTGGACCTTTCCAGATAATTTGATAGGGTGAGTTGGATTTTCATTAGACTCATCCTTATTCAACTTGATTTATATCATGGCTCTATTACTTAGGTAATGATTTTCATTATCTTAGTTTATTTTGAAATTATGATCAATGACGTTGCTTATCCATTTTTTAAGTCTGAAAAAGGGATCAAACAGATTTATTGTCTCTCCCCTGTGTTGTTCCTCATTGTTTCAAAAGTTCCCATTAGATCTCTTAAGGAGGACACCAGAACTGGAAACATCAAGGGTATAAATGTTGGCACTTCCTGCTATGTCACCTGTTTACTCTTCGTTGATGGAATTTTAAATTCTATGAAGGAACTAGAAGGATGCTAGAAAATCTTAGAGATATCATCAATGTTTGTTGTGAATCAATAAGTATGAAGCTTAACAACGACAAGTCAAAAATATCCTACTAGTGACTCTCAAAGAATGAAAATTATTTGTGTTCCCAAGTATTTCCTTCTCAGGTACTAGCAACATATGAGGGAATGAAATACTCGAGCTTTCATTTGAAAGCAAATTTGTATAAAAAAACTGACTAGTAGTGGCTAATAGCCAAGGTAGTGAAAAAACTTAACACATGATGCAATTGATGGCTCTCCAAAGGAGGTCGATTGGTTCTTGTCAAATTGGTCCCAAAAGCCATCCATGTATATTGGATGTCATTGGCATGGATTACGAAAGGAGTATTAGAAAAAAATAGACAATTAATCTTCAGGCTCATCTGGTTTGGGGATGTAGGAGAGAAAGGGATGGTTCTATCCTCCTAGAAAAAACTTGTGGTACCAAAATATCAAGTTGAATGGGGTGTTAAGAACATATTCCTTTTCTCAAAGGCCCTTGAAACCAAAATTGTATGGAGACTAATATAAGGATCTAGAATCTAGGCACGGATCATCAAATAATATAAGTATATTTATTCTAAATCCATAGAAGAATGAGTCAGGAAGCTAGTTTGACACTTTTTGAATGCATCAATAATATGGAAAGTGGTGGTTATGGCCTTTCCCTTCAGAGAAAGTTGATTGGTTTGGAAAATTGGTAGAGAAAACAAAGTGAAAATTGGCTTGGACCCATAGATTGGAAACAATGATGCATATATTCTCCCACACCATCAACTTATGGATCTGAGACGTCAATGCTACCATGATCTAATATAGGTATTTTGAGGAGTTAGGAATTTTGATAGTCCACAACAGTGGCTTTCTCGGGAATATATTGGATTGCAAAAGGAGAATTAAGACTTATGGGAACACTATACTGAAAAGCTAAGAAGTTTCTTCATAAATATAAATGGTCAAGAAGGTCAAATCATTTGGTCTCTGGATCCTATATGTAACTATGATCCCATAATAGGATACAAGGTAGTATCTCTTGAGGGTAATAACAATCCCAAACCCTAGTGGTTGAGGCTTCTATTTAAATTCAAATGCCCATCCAAATAAAAAAACTTGTTTTGCTTGTTGTTAAACAACAAAGCCTTAACATGGGGAATCCTTTAAAAAATAAGCTATGAGGGACCTAGATGACATTGTCTCTGCAAAGCTATTTGAGAAACAATCTCTCACCTCATTATAGCATGTGCCTATACTCTTGAATTCTCGAAGGAAATAAATAATTTTTCTAGTTTTAACAATGCTTGGAAGAGGAATTCCATCAAACAAGCCCTCAAGAAGTAGTGTATGATCATAACCATAAAGAGGTATAAATATATCCCTCCAACCTTATCATGGATAATTTGGTTGGCTCAAAATTATAATCTCTTTGAGGATAAGGATTGCATGCATTTGAAATGTTCTATCCAAAGTCTAATCATCATCTCTTCACTTCCTCAAGTTAAGGAAGGATGTATCTCAAAACACTCCCTTGAGGAAATCATAAAAAAATAATTTCCTTGGTATTTTTTTTATGGAGCCTCCCAAGGATCCCCCCCATCCAATGGTGGGGAGTGGAAATTACACATGTATCGTCCTCCATTCACAACACATCTTTTATGGTTGGAATAGGAAATCACAAAAATAACCTCTATGAACTCATGGCTCTAAAACTAGTCTTAATGTAATCTCAAGAACAAGGTATTTCTAAAATTCAAATTTATGGAGACTCTATGCTTTTCATTCAATGGATGAAATGAGAATACAATTTGTGAAACTCCACTCTACAACCTCTTTTCATGACATTCTATTTCTATCATTTTCTCACATTTTTTTCATGTGTGTTTACAAGGATACAAACAATGATTCAGACATGTTATCGAATGATGGAGCAGAACTAGAAAATGGGATCTAGAACATCATTGATAGTACCCCTATGTACACCTTTGAATATATTTATTCTCCTTGTTTCTATTCTTCCTTTTCTTACTCTATGATTAGTGTTTTTCCTTGGAAAGATAAAAATGAACTCCTTTAGGAAGACTAGTTGAACTCTCTAAGTGTATAAATATAACTATACTTTTTTGAAATTTTTATGAGAATTGTATATGGTGTTTCACTGGTATAGATCCTAGTAGGATTATTTGAAATAAAATTTAGGAACCACGAGTGACAATCTTTTGAATAAATCTACATAAAGACAATTTTTGAATGCTCTCTCAACATCTACCACTACAATTTTTTTTTCATAAACAAAATTACTAGATTTTTTCTCTGGAAAAAAATATAAGATAGCGTTTTGTTGCATTAAAAAATATATAAATAAAAATAAAAATAAATTAATTTGATAAAAACAAAAATTCATATATATAATTCCAATTGTACAAATGAGAGCATTGGGCTATAGGGAAAAAATGAGAGCATCGAGCTATGACAACATGGTAAATCTAAATTAAACACCACTCACTTACACTAGGCTTCCAATTGCTTGCACAAGAACCAACATCCAAGCCGTTCCTCACAAAGATATTGATCATAACTTCCTATGCAATTAAACTTTAAATGAAAGTTAATTAAATTTCTATAAAAAATGCATGCCAACAATATATTCAAATTTTAGTTATGCATCAGATTATATGTGTATTGTCTTGTGTATATGTAATCTAATTCTTCACACTAGGAAACATGAGAAACACAATTATAAAAGTAAATTGTTATCAATAGAAATTAAATGAACATTTTAGTTTCAAACTATATACATGTATTTGCGTTGATCCATGCCTCTATAATAGATGGGATCCTCAATGTTCCTAGTGCTCTCCCTAATGTTACCACAAAATTGTGTCATACAAATTTCCCTATAGATGGATATTTACCTGATGAAATTGAATTTAAACACTCAAATTAATCAAATACAAAACAATCATTGTTTCAAAAATTGAGGTATAACTTGGATGTAATAATGATTTCAAAAATTGTGCCTCATTGAGGGAAAAAAAAAATTCTTTGTGGCATGAAATTGAGGTTGAGAAACCATCTTTGTTGGGGTAACTATGTGTAAACTTTCAATATAAGGATGTTCGACAACGCCCTTTTCTTTACCATGTAAAGTGTGAATGTGGGACATGTGAATAAAGTTAGGATGAAATAATTAATTGTAAATATGTAAGCACATACATAATATATAATGAAATTTATGGAATTCAACTATATATTAACTCGTTGTTCGTTGCCAAACATAAATATAAATAATTTCTTGTGGAGAAGTTCATATCATCAAGTAATGTTGATATCTACATGTTATAAAATAATATTAATTAATGTAGACCAATCTACATCCATTCAAATCATCAATTAACATCTAATGAATATAATAAGAGAAAAATTGTATAGAACTCTACCTCACCCCTCGGACATGGTCCGCATCCCTCATAATTGAAAATAAACATGCCAAAGTCTCATAGTATAATCCAATAGATCCTCATGGGATAACATCCAAAGTATCTCAGTGTCCACCCATTGCACATCAATTGTTTTCAAAATGAGCATGGAATCTTCCATAAGATCCCTCTTCTCAACACCTAGTTGGGATGTGTTTCCTAACTCCTCAAGTAAAATATACTCCTACTAAGAATTGATATCTATCTCATAGAAGATGGTATTGCATCAATGATACTATTAGCCCCAAGGATGTCATAACTACATCAATTATCAGTCCCAAAATATGAAGAGTCAATGCTCATATAATTTTGGTGCATACGCAACAAAATATCAACATAATATTGGTCATAAAATATAATGGGACCTTATCCTGGTGTGGTAAAATGCCCCATGCATTGATCAATCTATCATAAACATGAGGCATTCTGACTATAAAATTAAAATCTTGTAATTTAAGTGGTTTCCCATCTAATAGTCAGGAGATATATAAACACACATAATTCCCTTCACATCATGTATGTTTCATGGCTACTTTCACCACATCTCACTTATCAATGCCCAACATCAAAGTCCTCCTCCTCATAATAATACTCTATGAAAGTCCACTATGTGATCTAACCCTTGGGTATAGCATGGCAATTGTTCAAGACTTGTGAGCATCATCCTCATTAATTAGAAAATGTGGCGTGATAAAGAGTTAGAGGAAAATAGAAAATTAAAGTATTACAAGGAGGTAATCAACCCTAATCTAAAAAATAAAAAATATCTATTTTGTTTTGATAAGTATTGCTAAAATAATAACAAATTTTCATGAACTCCTAAAATGCCCTAGGATGAAAGAATGTGTCACATTTGTGACACTAAGAGTGTTGAAAATGAAAATCACTTTCTCTTAGATTGTCCAACCTATACCCAGATTCGATCTCAATTTTAAAATATTTGTAACACTACCAACCTTTCTAATCTTTTAACTAAATAAAACTATGGTGATCTAGGAAAACTTATCTTAATACTTTTGGAGCACATAAATAAAATTCTAAAGAATTGCAAGTAATCCCTTACCTTCGTAAGGTGAGATAGACCCAATTCAATCTCAGACATTAATCATTATCATCATCATCATCATCATTAAAATTACTAAAAATTGTTGTGGCATAAAAAACTAGAGGGAAAAAATAAATTAAAATATTGCAAGGAGGTGATGAACCATAATCTAGAAGATAAACAATATTTAGTTGTCTTGACTAATATAAATATCAATTTCAATAAAAGATAATCACCATTATATATATCATGAAATCATGAAATTATGAAATTAAAAGATAAAAACTTTATACTTTATATATTTAATTTCTATTAAATTTGAATTTAAAATAAATCATAAATTAGTAATTTATGATAAAATTCCTTACATAAATCTTATATTTCCTACCAGTAACTTACAACAAAATTAATCTCTTCTATAAAGAAATTTAAAAAAAACATAAAGTTGTGAAGAATGGCTTTGGAATCATATGCGATTTAAATGTCTGTCACACATGCGCTTAATTTTAACTTAGTTTTAAATACTAAACAAATTTCAGTTTTCGATCAGTGCAAACTTGTATTTAGAACAAAAAAACTTGATTCAAAATATTACTCCAGCCAAAATATTAAATTAGGGGACTGTGTCTCCCAGTCACTGAAACAACAAAGAGTGATAAAAATACTGAGGAGATGAATGGAAAATATTTCGAGGGCTGAATTCATAGGTGCATCTGGTGAGGCTAGAGGAAATCTCCCATTGCGAAATGGCACTTCTGGTGGAGATCATCATTAATAGGTAAACCATATTCCTGCAACAATCTGTCCAATTCGCACTCCGCCATTTTTTCGTAGTCGGCCTTCCCATATCTTGGAAATTGCAGAGGCACTCGAAAGACATGATGTGAGATAATGTCTTTCCTTGCAGGCTGCAACTTCTCTACTTCAACTTTCTTCTCGGCTGCTTCAACTTCTATTTTTTCTGAGATGACAAATCATGTGGAAAAAAGATCATTCCTCACATTTATTTCCATCATTGCTGCATGCAATTTCGACTTCAACTTATACATGTTATTCACGTCTACCTGCCTCTCCATAATAGAAATCTGAGACAGATAAAATATGAGAAAACAAACACACGGTGAGGCTACGCTCACTTCTCTATCATTCAATGAAGACTGATTACATTCTTAAATAGGAAAAGACTCTACTGAGTCGGTTACATGCAAACCACAAACAACTAGACTCTACAGACGGTGAACTACGAACTGACACTTACAACTGGCGCTTACTCAATTATTTCCAAGTCTCCCCTTAATGGAGAATAGATTGACTTCTACACCTAACATCTCCCTAAACAGCTCAAACTTAATCTTTCCAAGAGGCTTAGTGAAAATATCAGCGGCATTTTCACTAGTATTACAATACATAAGAGCTATTTCATTTGACTGCAACTTTTCTCTAACAAAATGAAACTGAGATTCAACATGTTTTTTCCTTGCATGAAAAATCGGATTCTTTGCAATATTGATTGAAATTTGATTATCACATTTGATCATTGTAAGTTCCTTTCGTTCTTCTCCAACATCTTGAAGAATTCTTCTTAACCAAACAGCTTCACAAGTTGTTGCACACAAGGCTTTATATTCTGCTTCAGTAGAAGACAAAGATACAGTAGCTTGTTTTTTACTGCTCCATGAAACAACCCCGGATCCAATGCCAAATGCATATCCAGTGGTTGATATTCGATCATCTGGACTGTCAGCCCAGTCAGAATCTAAGAAACATGTCAACTCAACATCAGATGCATCAGTATATTTAATACCATAATCAAGTATTCCTTTTAGATACTTGAGTATTGTCTTTGCTGCATTCCAATGGCTTTCATGAGGTTTCTCCATAAACTGACTTAACACACTCACAGAATATGAAATATCAGTTTTGTTTGTAGTGAGATAATTTAAACTACCCACCATCTATCTATACACAGTGCCATTCACCTCCTTCAAACCATCATCAAAAGAAAGTTTCACATTCTGTTGCATGGGAACACTAGAAGACTTACATTGATCCATTTTAAATCTCTTAAGTATTTCTATGATATACTTACTCTGACAAATAAAAGTTTGGCCTGCATTTCTCCAAACTTCAAGACCTAGGTAGTAATGTAACTCACCAAGATCTTCCATTTCAAAAACTTTTGACAACTGCTTCTTGATTTCCTCAATTAATTTCTCTACATTTCCTGTAATTATCAAATCATCAACATATAAGGAAATCAATACTATATACCCTTGCTCATCAAATTTGGTATACAGATTTGGATCACTTTTTCTCCTCATAAAACCCTGTTGAAGAAAGAAA
>SNQJ01S0015010.1:26939-42687 GCA_010110895.2 Picea sitchensis | reverse complement strand
ACCAAGTGTTCTTGCCCCTTTTCCATAAACCCTTCAGGTTGAGTAAGGTAAACCTCTTCCTTTAACTCACCATTCAAAAATGCAGATTTAACATCTAGTTGGTGTAGCTTCTAATGCTACTTTGTAGCTAAAGAAATTAACATTCTGATAGTATTCAATTTAGCTACTGGTGCAAATGTTTCATCATAAACAATACCTTTTGTTTATGAATACCCCTTTGAAACCAGTCTAGCCTTATACTTATCTATACTACCATCTGATTTAAACTTGGGTTTGTATATCCATTTTCATCTAATGGGCTTCTTATGTTTAGGCAATTCAGTCAATTCCCAACTATTGGTTTTCATTATAGATTCATATTCTTCCTCCATTGCATTTCTCCATTCATCATGTTCATAAAAAATCATGGGTTCTATGACATTTGAAATGCTTCTCATTAGGGCATAGCCTTTATAACTCTCAGGGAGATGAACCTGTCATGAAGATCTTCTCAACTGATTATCTTCCTCCCCACTTTGTGAAGATTTTTCTTCACCTCTGGGTGAATTGTGACTACTTGAATTGTCCATATCACTGAGTCATTGTTGTTGTTTTTGTTGTTGTTGTCATTGTGGTGATGGTTTTTGTTGTGGTGGCTATTGTTGCTGCTGCTCTTCTTTAACTCCTTCATCAAGAATTCTCTGTCATTCCTCATGACTGTTTTCGTCATGATTTCCTACTTCCTGCTCATGGAAAAGTACATCTCTACTTGCAAATACCTTGTGAGTAGCAGGATCAAACAGTTTGTATGCTTTAAATTCAGAACAGTACCCAATGAAAATACATTTAATGGCTTTAGCATCCAATTTCTTCCTATTCTTCTTTGGAATATGAACAAAATCCTTACACCCAAATACTTTCAAATTATGAACTGCGGGTTTGGAACCATATAAGGCTTCGAAATGAGTAACATTATCAAGACACCTTGTTGGACTTTTATTCTTTAAATAAACTGCAGTATTTATGGCTTCAGTGCAAAATGCATTTGAGAGATTCTTACCTTTCATCATACTGAATGCACACTCTACCAGAGTTTTGTTTCTCCTTTCAACGTGTAACAACCCTCCTAGTTAAGGACAACTATTCTGTCAACAAGTGCAATTTTTTTTTTTTTTTGTTTAAAGTGTGTGCGCGCGTGTAGAAGAAACAACCCCCTCGACTCTACGTCACCACTCGAACCAACAAGACACAAGTAAGGAGAACACAATCAAGACGACCCGACATATCACAGTGACAACAAGAAATAAACGCTCCTTGACCTAAGGCGTGCAACTAGCAGCTGTAAGTAGAACAGGCACCAGGGGTTGGGTACAGTACTGTCACAGAATGAAAGAATCCAACAGTAGAGTCGAAGTAGTGGAAACTGTTCCTTTAAACAGCCCGAGACTACTGATACGGCTCAGAGGGTGTCGCAAGAGTGGAACTGTGCCTTTAAACAGCCCGAGACTCTTGATACGGCACTGGATTCCTTCCAACGGAATTACACACAGACAAAAATACTAAGCTACCAGAGGTGTCTATATCCCGCCCGACATGAACAGACTACGCAATACAATACCACCAAGTGCTGCAAATTAGGGACAATCATGACCTCTATGGGAGACGCAAGTCAGGAGGACTCAATTCAACCAACCACTAAATAGACCCGAAGACATCAATCAAGACCAATTGTTCCATTACTTATCATTAATCGACAAGACTTTATCCTAAGGTACAACCAATAAATTCCACCCCCATATGTTGTTATAAGGTCAATAGGCACTAGTTCAGGGACAAGCAAGAAGCGCAAGCGCATTGCATTTTTCTATTATTGCCATAATTGCGCAATGATATCATACCATAATGGTAATCCCTCCAACATTTACAACCTCCATATTATCCTGCCTTTCCTGCCAATTATCACCATATTGTAATAACCTTACAATTAAATAGCCGTGCAAATTAAACCTCGTCGTTAGTATTTCATTTAAACCATATTGACATCGCAATTCGACATCATCATAAACATTTCAAATTAAGCCAATAATAACATTGCGATCTAAACATCGTCACGAACATTCATTTAACAAATATTAACATTGCCACTTAAGCATCCTCGTTAACATTGCAATTATACAATTACTCAACATTGCATTTCAACCAACATTAACATTCAATTAATCATATTGCTATTGCAATTAAACAATTATTCATCATTGCAATTCTACCAACATTAACATTCAATTAATAATATTACTATTACCTTTAAACTATTACTTATCATTGCAATTCTACCAATATTAACATTCAAGCAATAATATTACTATTGCATTTAAACTATTACTTATCATTGCAATTCTTCCAACATTAATATTCAATTAATAACATTACTATTGTATTTAAACTATTACCTATCATTGCAATTCTGCCAACATTAACAATTCAAATAAATGATATTAATATTTCAATTGAACAAGTAGTACCAAGGCAATTAAACGAAAGTTAATATGGTAGTTAAACTAATATTCCCGTTGTTGATTTAACGATTAATCCCATACCTTACAATAACCTCACCACCATTAAGGGCAAATGATATCATAAATCGAAGGGAGGAATATAAGGAAAAGTCTCTTAATATTAATTATTTCCACCCATTGTACACGTATTTCATCACCTTACACGATATATACATATCATTATATATAAACAAATTATTGTTTTTCTTTTCTTTTTTTTAAACTTTCAATGTTCACTAAAGAATAAGTGCAGCATAAGCAGAGCACCTATATGTAAGATCAACAGACAGATATCTGTGTTCAAGCATCCAGCCGTTGAATAATTATTCAGTTAGATAGCGAAGGTTGAGGTAATCTTGGAAAGAGGGTCGAGTTTTTGTCAAGTGCCAGGTGTGGAAGGAAGGCGCCAAAGGAAGTTTAAAATGTTAAACCATACAAGTGTTGAATGCACCAAGAGTAGAACATTATGTGATCAGATGGAACAACGCCCAGCTGGAGAGAGTGTTTTTGAGGACCTATCGGGCTTTGGAAAAGCAGAGGACGAGAGAGACAATGCTTGTGAGCCCAATACCAATTTTTTTACAGGATCGAATGTTGACAAAGAGAGCCTGTGGATTGTTTGCGAACTGGATTTTCTCTTAACAGTGAAAATGATGCGTTCCAACACGGTTACGTTTTGATATTCACAAACCCAATTTCCTCAATGTAAATGTTAAAGGAAAGCCAATATTCTTGTATGAAAGAACATCAAGGGCTCCATAATGCATCACATGGTGCTTCATCTATATATCCTTAGTGACTTCACCTTAGCTGGTTTGGAAATTATTTGTTGCATCAGAGGGTCCTTTTTTTTAAGAACCCTAAATGTTGTTTTCAATCTTCACAGTATCAAAGTGATGAATGTTACTGGATTTGATAATGTATGCTATCTTAGGAACAGGTGGAAAAACACTTAGAACCTCAATTGGAACGATAGAGCAGCCAGTGCCAACCTCCAGACATTTTTCAATGACCATCATCTATTTTTAGAGCGTAAATACCTCAGTTTCAGTTTAATTCCTTAGTTGGTCTCCATATTAACAACATTTATTAATATTACATCTCGATTTATGTTAAGCCACTCTAGTGACCTGTGCACTTTTGGATTTCCAAAATCTAAGGTGGGAACAGAGAGATCACGCGATCTGGAGGAGGATAATAACGTCTATACCACGCAAAGAATGGCAGACCGGATATCTAGGGTTTCGGTGTACGAGTTCTGTTGCACAGCTGTAAGGCGCGAGTTTAGAACAATATCCGGGGGTGGAGGCCTGCGTCTTAATCCAATCGCAGACGGCTTCCAATGATACTAGCAATGTAAGAAACGAAGGAAACACCCAAGGGGCTATGACCGTAGTTTTAATAACAGAAATTTACCAATCAGTAATTAAAATTTAGTGTTTTAGATAACAGTAATTAGAATTAAAATAGTTGTAGCTTAATTTGCAACGAGAATGAATATCCCCAATTAAAGTATCAGCAGCTAAAATTAGCAGTAAAACAAATCAACAGTTCACTTGCACTAACTAAATTGCATCCAGGATTCAACAGTTGTGCCCGACATCTATCCCTAAATTGACATTAATACAATACCCTAGCGTAGCTTAATGTAAAATTTCAATGATGAATAATCTTTGAATCTGGCAGTGAGTTAAGACGGCAGTAACCACAAGAAGGCAATGAGGTTTAATTCACAAGTGACGGAATATAACAATATGATTTTACTGGAATATGGAAGGGAACAATCCAATACCACAACCCAGGCCACGAATACAACAACCCAGCCATAAATTAAAACATGGGCCACGTGTGTGGATGCCCGACAATAGATTAAACGCCCAGGGTGAAAAAAAAAGGAAAACCCGCAGAAGAAAAGGACGCCCCCTGTGTATAAAAACGCCCAGTAACAGTAGAAACCCACGGAGATAAACAAACTCCCAACACAAATAATCAAACGCCCAGGCGCATATAATCGCCTAAGGTAAAAGAGCAAGTCTACGGCACAGAATACACGCCCAGGTGGAAAGAAGGTTACCTACTGACAAAAACACCCATGACAGATTCATACGCCCACCAACATTCTCAATACTCTGCGTTCAACAAATCTCAGTATATTTTAAAACGCCCAACAAAAATCAATGCCTTCATCCCAAGCAAAGAACCCACGAAATGGTAAAAATGAAGTAATACAAACCCAAACAATTTAGCAAAAACCCTAAAATTGTACCGTCGTAAAAACGAAAATCTTTAGAGTTTAAGGACGAGGAAAGGACAAATTACACCCATACCATCATAATCTCAGCAGTAACTCACCATGCAATCTACCCTACTCAGTTCAGGAACTTACATTTGCCTTATTTGCTTGCCGTGACGATTCCTGTGCTCCTGTCGCTCCTGCTCCTGCTTGTCGACCGCAAAGAACCCACCGGTACCTCCCAGCCAAACGCTAGGGGTACTCTTCTTCCCCCTCAGCCCCCCGAGCCGCAAAGGGGCCAGACACAATCAGAGAGTAACTAGCTTCTCAGCTCGCCTCCAAGGCTGAGCCACCACTCAAGTCTCCTGAGAATCCCCAACTCCTATAAGAAATCAGTCCAGTCCCTACTCTCGCAACATAACAATACCAATCTCAAAAAAATTCCCCCTCTTTCCCCCTCTCCCTTTCTTTTATCCTGTCTCAAACCCTAATTCTTCTTTTTCTTAGGTTTTCCCCCCTTTTCCCTTTTGATTTTCTTATTTTTCTTTTTAATTTATTTTGTTTATATTATTTCATTTTATTTTTCTTTTCAAGTTTTTCTTTTACCATTTTGTTTATATTATTTCATTTTATTTTCAAAAAACTCAAAGAGCATGTGCACTCATTATTAAATCCTTTATTTTCACATATTTAACTTTATTTGTTGATAATTTGTTTATAATATAAATATACATATATATATATATATTTTCATTTTTCTATTAATAAGAATGCATTAATCATTGTAGTTTATCATTATCCATCATTTAAATTTACTATTAATATATATATATATATATATATAGATAAAGAGAGATTAGTGATGGCAAACATGTATAGGGGAAAAAAATAAGTGTATTACATAAAACGAATAAAGAGGGATTACGGGGTGGGATGGCGATTTAGTAATGTGAACTGACAATAAAAGGGAGATGGATACCGAAGGTCAAGGCGGCTGGAGGGCAGTTTTGGGGTAGACATGGATAGTGAGAGGTTAATGGTCCGAGTTATCTTTTTTTAAATCTCTTTTATTAAGGTCACACTAAATTCTCCCCCCCCCCGGTTTCTAGAAAGTCTTAGGTTTAGGGTTTAGATTCTTCGAAGCTAGGGCGACGATTGGTTAAGGGAATTGATTACGGTTTTATTCAAAGTTGAAGACTTAGGCTACTCAGGGGGTCAATTTCAACTATTATTTAAGCGGTGACGTGCTCCCAGTCGCACCACGCATGCCTCAAGGGTGCCACTCGCCTCTTTGAATTTTTCTTGCGCGACGCGTTCTTCAGATGTACCACGTCTGAAGGGTGCCACTCATTTTGTTTCTTTGTGCGACGTCTCTTCGTGATGCAATGCATTGCTCCAAGGGTGCTACTCCACCAACTGGACTGATTGGTAGACCCTATAACCCCTAGAGTCAACACACCACCAGGTGAACTTATGGGAGACCAAGGGATTCTAAGGAATAAGGACCCTTCTTTATTGTGTGCCCCTTAGAATATTTTTGAGTGACTGTCTCAGTCTTCCGTTATGACATCGTGGACCTTTCAAAATAGGTAATTGTTAACCTGTAGTTTGAGCCACGACTGGAGTGTTAGTAGGATGTGGCAAGGCTTCTATCCAGAACTCTCCCTCGACATCTCTGGTAGTTTTGTGTGACCCATTTACTCCATATGTGGTCTGGTCGGTAAGCTATTGTCAGTTTGCATCACCAATAATCATGTCGTAAATGTCAACATCAAATCATCGATCAAAATGAAACATCATAATAAACATATCAACCTAAAAGCACACTCCCTGACTCTGGACTGAGTCAGGGAGTGTGAGGGGGTTCTACCGATGCCTCTGCATCCTCAAGGTCAAAAACCCTACACACTCAATAAAACTGAGTCAATAGCACCCGTCTACATAAAATAGTAACACATCATGTCATCTGTCAATCACATCATAATCCCATATAAAAGGTCTAACATCAAAAGGATCCAGATCACTTGCGAGCAAGTGTCCTCAAATAATAAGTGTTCTCAGTGCGCCAGAGCGGGATGTTACACAACGACTCCTTTCTACTGTGGAGTGTGAGGTACTGTAACCTGTTGTACTATTCCGTTATCTTTGCAATATTTGTTGAAGTACCCTGATTTATACTCTCCCCCTTGATCTAAACGGGGGATTTTGATGGATTTTCTTGTCTATTTTTCCACCATGGTTCTGAATTCCTTAAAGTACTCGAAAACATCATTTTTTTGTCTAAGGAAGTAAACCCATGTGTATCTTTTGCAATCATCAATAAATAACAGAAAGTAAAATGCACCTCCTAAAGACTTAGTCTGCATAGGCCCACAAACATCAGTATGCACAAGATCTAACACATCTCTCTTTTTCTTATCAGGATTAGAGGGGAATTCATCTCTGTGCATCTTTCCTAATGCACATCCATCACACGCAACATTCTCATTCTTTAACATGGGAAGTCCTTCAACCATATTATTTTTCTGTAATAACAATAAATCAGGATGATTGATGTGTCCATACCTTTGATTCCAAAGAATCTATGTTGGCATAGTTGTATAAGTTAGTGCGTGATGTGCTTTGCTGGTAACATCAAGTTTGTATAAGCCTCCTGCTCTGACTCCCATTGCAACAATTTTGAAATGGTCCAACAGATACTTCACTATGCAATAGTCTTTGAAGAACTCAACCTTCAAGTCCTAATCTGTAATGGATGACACAGAGATCAAATTTTTCTTTATTCTTGGCACATAAACAACATTGTGAATGTGATGAACTGTACCATTCGGAAATGTCATAGGAATGTCTCCATATCCATTTATCTAATGAGCGTGGTCATCACCAAGATATATGCTAGCACCATTTTGCATTTCTTTAAAATTAGCATACCAATTCTAATTACAAGTCATATGTACTGATGCTCCGGAATCCACAAACTAGGCATCAGAATCATTGGTTTCAGTAGATAAAGCAGTGTTAGACACAAACAACCTAAGATCCCATGAGTCCAAATTTGGGAGTTCATCAATATCATCACTAGCAATAAATAATCTGAGATCTTGATTTGAATATTTTTTTGCATAATGACCTGAATGTGTTTTGGATTTATTCCTAGCCTCATCACTTTTCTTCTTATGACAACATTTAACAATATGTCCAGGTCGACCACAATAAAAACAACTCGTTGACTCATTCTTGTCAGATTGCATACCTTGATTTGGATATTGTCTTCTCTGCGATGAACTGCCTCTCTGCCATGAACTACCTCCTCTGCCTCTTCCTTCTGATCTCCCTCTCGAGGATCTCTTATTTGACCATGGTGCCAAATCTGTATTGTGAGGCTTCAGATTCCTGCGCCTCTCTTCCTCTTGCAACAAAATACCTGTCAGTTCTTCAAAAGTAGGAGGTTTCTCCCTTGCTGTGAGACCTATTATGAACATATGATAATCTTCTAGCATAGCATTTAATGTAATAGTGACCAGATCAGTGTTGGAAACAATTTCCCCTATATTTACTAGCTTGTCTTTCACCTCTTTAATACGACCCAAAAATGAACTAATAGATTCATCTCCATCCATCTTAATGCCTAGAAATTTAGTTTTCAGGAACAAAATGCGATTTGTGTTGCTAGTTTCATACAATGCTTTAAGCATTGTCCATGTTGCAACAGAAGTTGAAGCTTCTCTAATATGTGGAATTATGATATCTTTAACTGACATGCACAACAATACCTTTGCCTTATGTTTGCGCTTCTCCCAATCTTGGATCTGTGCTGCTGTCACACCTGCAGCTACATCAGGTTTCACTTTAGTTCCCTTCACAATGTTTTAGACACCATATCCTTCCATGAGCATCTGCATCTTGAATTTCCAGTTAATGAAATTTGAGCCATCTAACTTGTTGGCTTCATTGAGGTAGGTCTCTGGCAGTGGATTCACCATCGCTGCAATCTAGTCTCTACAAGTGAATCACCAAGGATATGCAAATTTCTATCGCTTTGCCTTCAGATACCACCGATCCAACTGTACCTTTATTCTCAGCTTAAATCATGCATGCATCCACCTTTAAATCATAACACCACCTCACATGCATATATCAAACTTTAAATCATGCATGCACCTTAATATCCAAAATGTCCACTTTTTAAAGTTTATACTTCAAAAATAAAACCCACTTTAAATAAAAAATCCACTTTTAATAAAGAAATGAATAAGTCCCTCTTCACCTCATGCTTTAAAAAGTATCAACTTAATAAAACAATGTTGCACTTTTATTCAATGCCCCACATGAAAAAAGCTCACATATTAAAAACAGATGAACCTTCACTATTTATAAGGCTATCATAATAAACATTATAACTCCACTTAAAAAAAAACTTTATAACCCACGCTTATTCAAATGTTCCTTAAAAACTCCACACATGCAATAGATTTTCAAACTCCACTCAAAAAACTCAAACTATAACCATGTTTACGCTCCAATGCTCATGCAAATTGCATGCAAACTATATAAACTTGTGCTTCAAAAATCCACACATGAATTCAAAGAAATCAAAGAACTCACGTAACTCTCATGGATCCGCTTCACACAACTCACGCAAGCCTGCGACTCAGCAAAGATCGCAACCCAAAGGAACTTCACGCTGACCACAACTTCACAATACGCATGCAAACTTTTCTCACGCACCACCAACAAATTTTATTCATGATTTGCACCTCAACCTTAATGCATGTGTAAACACTAATGTTTCACACCTCATGCTATAGTAGACTGTAGGGAGTCCACAGTCTCATGCTATCCTTGTGCGCAGAAATATATAAATCCTTCCGCACTGTAATTGCAGTTGAACTGTGGAAATTTATTTGTTTTCTCTCTACGGA
The DNA here is from genome assembly GCA_010110895.2 of Picea sitchensis. Taxonomy (NCBI): domain Eukaryota; kingdom Viridiplantae; phylum Streptophyta; class Pinopsida; order Pinales; family Pinaceae; genus Picea; species Picea sitchensis. Next base: position 32,998 of record SNQJ01S0015010.1, on the reverse strand, counting down.
AAGTTTGAGTAGTGTGTTGCCGCACCCTACCAGAGGGGGGACCTATGGACCTCCATAAATTTCCACACCTCTCCCCATGGCTCTAATAACAAGATAAAATATAAGAAAACAAATAGATGGTGAGGCTACGCTCACTTCTCTCTCATTCAATAAAGATTGATTACATTCTTAAATAGGAAAAGACTCTATTGAGTCGATCACATGAAAACCACAAACAACTAGACTCTACAGACAGTGAACTACGAATAGACTCTTAGAAATGGCACTTAGTCCATTATTTCCAAGTGAGACGATGGTCGAATCGAGAGAAATTGAGAAAGAAGAAGTAAGAGAGAAAGAATGGAATAATTCTCATTAACCGTAAAGAATAATGAATAATTTACACATGATATACTCTATATAACTCAACCAATGCACACTAGAGGTGAAACAAATGCGTCATAGTGGTGGTCTAGAGTGATGTGGACACACCCCAACAATTACAGGAGTGAACTTCCACCTATTCTAGTCTCTCAGGCATTTGCAGGACTGAACTGCCACCTAGCTAAGTTCACTAGTCTACTAGTCTTCAATTGAAATAGAGTGAAGTGAGGAGGAGATCAGGGAATCATGGGTAATGCGCCAGTATGGTGATGATACCAAGGCTAATGCACATTATTTGGTGATGATCCCAATGTTGCATGGTGACAAAACCAATGCAACATCTAGACTCCACACAACTAGTCAAAAAGTGAAAAGTGAAAAGAATATTCTCTCTAGAGGAATATTCTTCCTAAAATATGGGAGACTTCATAATGACTAATAATGACTAATAAACAAGTAAAAACCTTAGGAAAAAAATCTTAGGTGTCTATGAAGTAAATCCATCAGTTTGAACGTAGCGCGTGTAGAAAAAATAAATAAAAAATAAAAAATTAAATAAAAATTGAAAAATAATGAAAATTTTACTCAATTTCACAATTTAATCTGGTAAAAATTAACTACAAATAAATAAAGAATTTTCCTGGACATTTTCTCATCTAGTAGGCATGGTTGGGATGTAGTGAAAAAAACCAAATTTGCCCACCGTATGGAAAAATTGGAATCCCACAAACCAAACACTGAATAGAAACAAGGAAAGCAACGTAAGCACTGATGACAAGGTGCTTTACTTGGGCGAAGGTGGCACCGGTGCTTGAGAGATTATCTACACTAGAAATGGTAAAATAAAATATTTACGCTGGTTTTTTTTATTTACCCATGTTCTGATGCGCTTGCGTTAAGTGCACTACTGCAAACAACGCACCGTTATTTAAAAAAAAAAAAACCTATGACAGTGCACCAATTTGGAACGAATTGGTGCACCCAAGGGACAACAGTGCACCGTTATGCATTTTTAAAAGGTAAAATGTAATGATGGTGCACTCGTTTGTTTTGCACCGGTGCGCTCGTTTAGTGTACACCGGTACTCACGAGCTTCTTTTGTATGATGTGCATCGTTGTTTTCTATTTTTTTTAAATAACTCTACAACGATGCACCACTGTCTATTATCACTTGTGTGTTGAGTTTTCCTGGTGCATTGGTGCAGTATAGATGTATAAACACACCGTTAAAAAAAATTCCGATAAAACAACCACCCATGCACCTTCGCCAGTGACCTCTGCTACAAACATATTTTTGGGCTATTTTTATAGGGGCTTTCGTAAAAACCTTCACTATAATGTCTTTTCCTTATAGTGTCCATAGAAGAATGAATCGGGAATCTAGTTTGACACTTTCTAAATGCATCAATAATATGGAAAGTGGTGGTTATGGCCTTCCCCTTGATAGGAAAATGATTGGTTTGGAAAGTTAATAGAGAAAACAAAGTGAAAATTGGCTTGGACCCGTAGATTGGAAAAAATGATGCATATATGCTCCCACACCATCTTCTTATGGATATGAGACGTCAAGGATACCATACTCTAATATAGGTAGCTCAAGGAGTTAGAAATTTGGATAGTCCACAATAGTGGTTTTCTCAGGAATTCATTGTATTGCAAGAGGAGAAAGAAGACATATGGGAACACTATACTCCAAAGATAAGGATTTTCTTCATAAATATAAATGGTCAAGAAGGTCAAATCATTTGGTATTTGAATCCTATAGGTGACTATGAGCCCAGAATAGGATACAAGGTCATGTATCTTAAAGGTAATCACAATCCCAAACCCTAGTGGTTGAGGCTTATATTTAAATTCAAATTCCCATCTAAATAAAAACACTTTTTTTGGTGGTTGTTAAACAACAAAGCCTTAACATGGGGCATCCTTTAAAAAAGAATCTACGAGGGACCTAGATGACATTTCCTCTACAAAGAGAATTCAAAAACAAACTCTCACCTCATTATAACATGTGCCTATACTCTTGAATTCTCAAAGAAAATAAATAATGTGTCTAGTTTTAACAATGCTTGGAAGGGGAATTCCATCGAAAATTCCCTCAAGAACTAGTGTATGATCATAACCACAAAGAGGTATAAATATCTCCCTCCAACCTTATCAAGGAGAATATGGATGGATTGAAATTATAATATCTTTGAGGATAAGGATTATATTCCTTTGAAATGTTCCATCCAAAGTTTGAGCATCATCTCTTCATTTCCTCAAGTTAATGAAGGATTAATCGTAAAACACTCCCCTGAAGAAGTCATAAACAAAGACTTTCCTTGGGATCTTTTTGACGGAGCCTCCCAAGGATCCCCTCCCATCCAAAGGTGGGGAGGGGAAATTATACATCTATCCTCCACTCACAACATCTCTTCTTTGGTTGGACTACGCAATGAAACAAATAACCTCTATGAACTCATGGCTCTAAAACTAGTCTTAATGTTATCTCGAGAACAAGGTATTTCTCAAATTCAAATTTATAGAGAGCTTATGCTGTTAATTCAATGGATGAAATGATAATACAAATTCTGAAACTCCACTCTGCAACCTCTTTCCAATGATATTCTATTTATATCCTTCTTTCATATTTTTTCATGCGTGTTTACAATGATACAAACAATGATATAGGGGCTTCCGCAGTGCAAGATATTAGATATTATTTTCGGGATTAACTGTGTAGTGTAAGTCATTAATCTATGTTGACATGTTATCGAAGGATGGAGTGGAACTAGAAAATGGGATCTCGAAGATCATTGATAGTGCCCCTATGCACAACTTTGAATATATTGATGCTCATTGGTTCTAATATTCCTTTTCTTACTCTATAATTAGTGTTTGTCCATGGAAAGATAAAATGAACTCCTTTAGGAAGACTAGTTGAACTCTCTAAGTGTATAAATATGACTATACTTTTTGGAAATTTTTATAAGAATTGTATATGGTGTTTCACTAGTATAGATCCTAGTAGGATTATTTGAAAGAAAATTTAGGAACCATGGGTGACAATCTTTTGAATAAAACTACATAAAGGCAATTTTTGAATTCTCTCTCAACATCTACCACTATAATTTTGTTTTTATAAATAAAATTACTAGATTTTTTTCATGGAAAAAAATATAAGATAGTGTTTTGTTGCATTAAAAAAATTATAAATTAAAATAAATAAATTTTTAATGTGATAAAAACAAGAATTCATATATAAAAATACAATTGTACAAATAAGAGCATTGGGCTATAGGGAAAAAACTGAGAGCACCAATGTTAGGAACCAAATATCAAAATAGCACAAAAACCTTAGAATAAGTACTCAATGCCTTGAAAAAGAGATAAATTCAAATAATAAGCCTCTTCGAGGGGGAAACCTCCTTATACATCATATGAATTCACAAATACAAGATGATTCCAAATAAAAAGGTCTCCTTGGTATATATATGATACTAGGAGGTACAATTACAACTAATGGACCCAAGCCGACATAAATAAAATAACAATAATAATGTAATATGCCCCAATTAAGGGTTTTAATGTGCCACAATTTAGGGATTAACATGCCCCTCCCCTTCAAACAAGTGTTGTCCTCAATGCTTGAATAGTTTTGGATGCTTCTATCTAAAACACTCATCTTCCCACATGGAATCTTCAACAGGTAGTTTCTTCCACTTAATGAGATACTCTGAAATTGATCTATTCCTCAGTTGTTGAATTCTTATGTAAGTGATATCTTCAGGCTCCAATATATTCTGGAAATATAGTTTGAATTGGGATCTTGTAGCCTAAGATGGAAAGTTGAATGTACTCGTGAAGATGTAGGACACTCCAATTTGTATGCCATATTACCAATATTTTTCAACACCTTATAAGGGCCATAGTACTTCGGTGATAATTTATTATCCTTCTTTTCTTTCTTGAGGGACATATGTTTGTATGATTGTAGTCTTAAAAATACCCAATCCCCTACTTCAAAACTTCTTTCACTACAATGTCGATTTGCTTGTTGTTTCGTGTGATTATGTGCCATGGTCAGGTTGTCCTTTAAGAGTTGTATAACCTGTTGTTGATGCTCGATGTGATCTTCCACTACTTAACCTTAGATTTTTCTTTTAGAGAAGAGGTGGTGGATATTGGGTGATATCCATAAAGTGTTATAAATGGTGTCATTTTTGTTGTAGTATGAAAGGAAGTGTTCTACCACCATTTTTCCAAGGGTAACCACTTAAAATATTGTGTTTGTTTATCAGAGACAACGCAATGAAGGTATCCTTCCATAAAGTTTTTCACTATCTCAGTTTGTCCATCGGATTGAGGATGATAAGATGAGCTATGAGCCAATTGAGTACCTGAACAAGAAAATAATTTTGTCCAAAAATGTCCAGTGAAGATGGGATCTCTCTCACTTAAAATAATCTTTGGGCTTCCATGTAGCTTTTGAATTGTCTCCATGAATGCGGTAGCAACTGTACTAGATTTGAAAGGATCGGAGAGTGAAAAAAAGTGTGTGTGCTTGGTAAGTCTATAAACAATCACCATGATGACACTCTTTCCTTAAGACTTTGGTAACCCTATGATGAAATCCATGGAAACCTCTTCCCAATGTTGAATTGGAATGGATAATGGTTGTAAAAGACCCAAGGTCTTAATTGTTTCCACCTTATTTTGTTGGAAAACCAAATATTCTCCCACAAACCTTTGAAAATCAGTTTTAGGCCATCCCAAAAAAAATCATTCTTGACCCTGTGATAGGTTTGCAAAAATCCTGAGTGCCCTCCTATCAAAGAGGTGCACAATTCCAAAAGTACCTTTTGTTTGAGTTGGGATTTCTTACATAAATTTAAGCGATCTGTGTACCATAGTGAATCATTTTTCCATGTAAATGTATTGGATGCACTGGAATCCTACTGCAACCTTTGAATGAGAGTCCACACTTATTTGCAATTCTTCCATTCATCCCTCTCTTTTGTTATCCAATCAGGTTGGATGATAGATATAGCATAGATAAATGCCTCAACATCTTCATCCTTTCTTGAGAGTGCATCTTCCACAACATTTTGCTTCCCTTTTTTGTAGATGATTTCAAATTCATAACCCAACATCTTGGTCACCCATTTTTTTTTCTCTTATGAAGATAGTCTTTGTTCCAAGAAGTATTTAAGATTGTCATGATCTGCTTTGACCTTTAAGTTCCTACCTATTAGGTAAGGACACCATTTCTTGAATGCATATAGTATTTCCATCATTTCCTTCTCATAAATGGGTTTGTGTAAGTCCTTTTCCTTGAGTGGTCAGCTTTCAAAAGAAATGGGCCTTCCTTCTTGCATTAGAGCAACACCAATGCCATTTCTTGAGACATCACATTCCACAATAAAGGTTATTGTGAAGTCTGGTGTGGTCAAGACAAGATCTTTGCACATTTCCTCTTTAGGTTGTTCAAAATCTTGAGTTGTCTCTAGAGTCTATGAAATGCATCCTTCTTAGTTAATGCAGTTAAAGGTGTCATTATTCTTCCATAGTTCCGAAAAAACTTGCGGTATTAACCTGTCAAACCCAAAACTCCTCTAAGATTCTTTAATGTTTTTGGAATCGGCTAGTCCATCATGGATTTAATCTTGTTAGGGTTTATCTTGACACCTTCATGAGATACAATATGACCCAAA
>SNQJ01S0015010.1:0-12679 GCA_010110895.2 Picea sitchensis | reverse complement strand
TGTAATCTCAAGAACAAGGTATTTCTAAAATTCAAATTTATGGAGACTCTATGCTTTTCATTCAATGGATGAAATGAGAATACAATTTGTGAAACTCCACTCTACAACCTCTTTTCATGACATTCTATTTCTATCATTTTCTCTCATTTATTTCATGTGTGTTTACAAGGATACAAACAATGATGCAAACATGTTATCGAAGAATGGAGTAGAACTAGAAAATGGGATCTGGAATATCATTGATAATACCCCTATGTACACATTTGAATATATTAATTCTCCTTGGTTTTAATCTTCCTTTTCTTACTCTATGATTAGTGTTTTTTCTTGGAAAGCTAAAAATGAACTCCTTTAGGAAGACTAGTTGAACTCTCTCAGTGTATAAATATGACTATACTTTTTGGAATTTTTTATGAGAATTGTATATGGTGTTTCACTAACATAGATCCTAGTAGAATTATTTGAAATAAAATTTAGGAACCACCATTGACAATCTTTTGAATAAAACTACATAAAGCCAATTTTTGAATGCTCTCTCAACATCTACCACTATAATTTTATTTTCATAAACAAAATTACTAAATTTTTTCCCTCGAAAAAAATATAAAATAGTGTTTTGTTGCATTAAAAAATATATAAATTAAAAAATAAATAAATAAATAAAAATTGATGAAAACAATAATTCATATATAAAATTCCAATTGTATAAATGAGAGCATTAGGATATAGGGAAAAAATGAGAACATCGAATTATGACAACACTGTAAATCTGAATTAAACTCCACTATCCTTGTGAACATTACCACTACCCTCATGACTAACACAGCACCCCTATGACTCACCTACACTAGGCTTCCCATTGCTTAACAAGAACCAACATCCAAACCGTTCCTCACAAAAATATTGATCATAACTTCCTATGCAATTAAAATTTAAATAAAAATTAATTAAATTTCTATAAAAAAAAAATGCATGCCAACAATATATTCAAATGTTAGTTATGCATTAGATTATCTGTGTATTGTCTTGTGTATATGTAATCTAATTCTACACACCCATGCAAATATCCTATACAACATGAACGTCCATGCTAGTGCCTTGGAAACATGAGAAACACAATTACAAATGTAAATTATTATCATTAGGAATTAAATGAACATTTTAGTTTTAAACTATATACATGTATTTGTGTTTGTGTTGATCGATGCCTCTATAATAGATGGGATCCTCAATGTTCCTAATGTTCCCACATGATAGTGTCATACACGTTCCCCTATAGATTAATAGATGGACCTTTACTTGATGAAATTGAATTTAAACACTCAAATTGATCAAATACAGAGGAATCATTGTTTCAAAAATTGAGGTATAACTTGGTCTTAATCATGATTTCAAAAATTGCGCCTCATTGAATCCAAAAAAAAAATATTCTTTATGGAATGAAATTGAGGTTGAGCAACCATCTTTGTTGGGGTCACTATGTGTAAAGTTTCGATATAAGGATGTTTGACAACGCCTTTTCCTTTACCATATACAGTGTGATTGTAGGACATGTGAAGAAAGTTGGGATGAAATAATTAATTGTAAATATGTAAGTAAATATATTATATAAAATGAAATTTATGGAATTCCATTATAGATTAATTGGTTGTACGTTGCGAAACATCAATATAAATAATTTATTAGGGAGAAGTTGATATCATCAAATAATTTATAATATCTACATGTTATAAAAAAAATATTAATTAATGTAGACCAATTTATATCCATTCAAATCATCAATTAATATTTAATGAATTAATATTTAATGATAATAAGAGAAAAATTGAATAGAAATCTACCTCACCCCTAAGACATGGTCTGCATCCCTCATGAAATTGATAAACATGCCAAAGTCTTATAGTATAATCCAATAGATCCTCCTGGGATAAAATCAAGAGTATATCAATGTCCATCCATTGCACATCAATTCTTTTCAAAATGGGCATGGAATCATCCATAAGATCCCTCTCCTCAACTCGATGTGTCTCCTAACTCCTCAAGTAAAATGTACTCCTACTAAGCATCAATATCTATCTCATAGAAGGTGGTGTTGCATCAATGACACTATGAGCCCCAAGGATGTCATAACTACATCCATTATCCATCCCAAAATATGAAGAGTCAATGCTCATATAATTTTGGTGCATATGCAACAAAAGATCAACGTAATATTGGTCATAAAATATAATGGGACCTTATCCTACTGTGGTAACACGCCCCATGTATTGATCAATCTATCATAAACATGAGGCATTCTAACCATAAAATTAAAATCTTGTAATTTAAGTGGTTTCCCATCTAATAGTCAGGAGATATATCAACAAACAGACTACCCTTCACATTATGTATGTTTCATGGCTACTTTCACCACATCTCACTTATGAATTTCCAACATCAAAGTCCTCCTCCTCATAATAATGCTCTATGAAATTTCACTATGTGGTCTAACCCTTGGGTATAGTATTCACAATTGTTCAAGACTTGTGAGCATCATCCTCATTAATAAGAAAATGTGTTGTGGTAAAGAGTTAGAGGAAAAAAAGAAAATTAAAGTATTATAAGGAGGTAATCAACCCTAATCTAAAAGATCAAAAAGATCTATTTTGTTTTGAAAAGTGTAAAGAAAAAAATAAGTATTGCTAAAATAAGAACAAATTCTCATGAGCTCCTAAAATTCCCTAGGATGAAAGAACTTGTCACCTTTGTGACACTAAGAGTGTTGAAAATGAAATACACTTTCTCTTAGATTGTCTAATCTATACCCGGATTAGATCTCAATTTCAAAATATTTGTCACACTACTAACCTTTCTAATCTTTTAACTAAATAAAACTATGGTGATCTAGGAAAACTTCTCTTAATACTTTTGGAGCACATAAACAAAATTCTAAAGAATTGTTACTAATCCCTTACCTTCTTAAGGTCAGATAGACCAATTTCGTGTAATATTTAGTTGTCTTGACTAATATAACTAAAAAAAATTCAATTACAATTAAAATTAATCCCCATTATATATAGCATAAAATTATGAAAACTTTATAAGTTTAATTTCTATTAATAATCAATAAATTTGAATTTAAAATAAATTTAAATTAGTAATTTATAATAAAAATTCCTTATATAAAGACTTTGGGCAGCTCAATTGGCATGTGCCTAAGTGTTATGTACTATGAGATTTCGAAGTGTTATGTACTATGCCATTTCGAATTCAAATCTCCCATTAATGTAAAAAAAAATTCTCAAAAGAAAATTTACTCAAAATTATATTAAATTATAAATCCTTGATAAAAACTGATACTTGACTATTAAATATCTATTAAATATCCTTGATCAAAAACTGATACTTGACTATCCATAAGTATACATTCTGTCACAAAAACTGTCCATCAAAGATCAGTGCAAACTTGTATTTAGAACGCTGAAAAAACTTGATTCAAAATATTACTGAAATCCGCGAAGAAATACGACTCCGACCAAAATATTAAATTAGGGGATTGCGTCTCGCAGTCACTGAAACAACAAAGAGTGGAAAAAAGATTGAGGAGTTGAATGGAAAAGATTTCGATGGCTGAATTCATAGGTGCATCTGGTGAGGCCAGAGGAAAGCTCCCATTGCGAAACGGCGCTTCTGGTGGAGATCGCCCTTAACAGGTAAACCATATTCCCGCAGCAATCTGTCCAATTCGCACTCCGCCATTTTTTCGTAGTCTGCCTTCCCATATCTTGGAAATTGCAGAGGCACTCGAAAGACATGATGTGAGATAACGTCTTTCCTTGCAGGCTGCAACTTCTCTACTTCAACTCTCTGCTCGGTCACTTCAGCTTCTACTTTTTCTGAGCTGACAAATCCTGTAGAAAAGAGATCCTTCCTCGCATTCATCTCCATCATTGCTGCATGCAATTTCGACTTCAACTTATACATATTATTCGCGGCTGCCTGCCTCTCCATAACAGAAATCTGAATCGAAGAATTGAGCGGGTCGTCATCATGCGGAAGGGAGAGGGTAACAAAATATTAAATAGAAACTCAAAACTGCTGTGGAACACCCCCGCAATCGCTGGAACCGCTTTATATTATTTGTCGTTATATTTAGTTGGTTACTAATTATTTCCCTTGATAAATAGGGAACTTGGCAGCTGGATTGCATTGCAGTGGCGACCAGTTTTGCTTCGTTTCCACGCCAGGTTGGCCAGGCAGTTTCAGTATTCATGCGGGAGCATTCAAATAGGTTCTCGAAGCGTGCAAAATATAGTACGTTATGTATCGCATCGATCAACATTGAATTCTTTCTGCCCTTTCAAAAAAAATGCGAATTCAAAAAACCCAAACCATTATGAAAGATAATAAATATTATAAAATTTTAAATAAGGGTTTTATTTTCAACAACTCATCAATCTCACTTCCAATAATAAATGCTCAATTAACATCATACCTTTTATATTATATGATAATGGATGCTAGTCATGATAAATATTCATAATTCATCAATCTCACTTCCAATAATAAATGCTCAATTAACATCATACCTTTTATATTATATGATAATGGATGCTAGTCATGATAAATATTCATAATTCAACGTCCATTACTTATTACTTGTTTTAGGCATCTAAAATCATCTTTATTATGTTGGTTCTCATATATTCCTTGATATGGTGTACTCTTTTACTACATAAAATCCATCATAAAGCTTATGTCTATAATTTTATCATAGTATTGGCATATCCAATATTTTGAGTATTGCTTCTAATAAAAACTTGACATTTTATCTTTCTAAATCTCCACTCTAATTCACATTAATTCACATGTCATGTGTATTTTTTAATCCTTGCTAATATGATAATTGATATGAGATTTAATGTCCATACTTAACTTGTTCACATTGGAGAGTAACCATAATATCATTTCTTTTGTTATGTTTTCCTCTTCTTTTGGCTTTGCCAAAAACCATAACAATTAGTCATGGGTTATGGGCATAAATTGCAATGGCATTGAAAACTTATGAGCAAGACTCACCACAAATGTGTGGTCCAATGATAATTTTGAAGAGAAAACAATAGGCATCGACTGAACCCAAGGAAACAAGGCAATCTCCAGGGATGATTTTAATGATGGAAATTTATTTTAAAATGTAGAAACCTTGGCAAATATTACTAATCCTTCATATGTCAACTATAAATGTTTGGCGATATTGTTTTTTTAAATATTCAAATTTCTAAGTATTTTATATAGTTTTTATAAATTTTTGGCGATTTTTGAGGTAAAATAATTTTATCCTATAGAATTTGGGCAAATCATTTTTAAAATAGTGAATCTCATTTTTGGAAAAACCATGGAAAATTAGCTCATGAGCGAAATTTAGCCCCTAACATCATCCCTGGCAATCTCTCTTTCTTCATGTTCAGGTATTCCATCTTTCTAAAAGCATCTAACTTAATTATAGTGTTGGTATCCAATATTTTATTATTATTTGAGAACATTCATTGGCCTCTCGACCACTTAGTGTGGGGTTCATGACACCCTCTTATTGCAATAGTTACTTAGGGGAAAAAAACACATAATTAATACTTGAATGTAAGTCTCTCAACAATTCAGTGATCTTGTATAGGTTATGCCAAGTTCATTGTAAAGATAATGCATAGGTTTTCTTTGTTTGACACAAAATTATGTTAATGATTTTGTTTGGAATAAAAAACTCCATTAAAATCAACGATAACTTGTATGTTATTGATTAATTTTATGTATGAGCCTATGCAAAATAGATCTTGTCAACATCACAAAACCTATAATTGGACTTACAATAATGAGAATTATGATTCTATTCATTCCATATTCTATATCATTAATTCCTTACTGCTATGATCATTCCCCTATTCCTAATTTTATTTATCTCTATCTAGAACACTCCTTGTTTCTAGAAACAGTGGCATCAATGCGATGATACATTGAGTGTCAAATATTAGAGAATGCTCCTTATATCTCTTTTTCCTTTACCTCATCATATGTCTAAGAACAATGAGATATATCATTTACAACCTTAGTGCTTGGAGAAACATTTTTTATGTATGGGTGAGATTCTTAAGTAGCATATGAAGAAGGTAGCATAATTCATGTTATCCTTAGATCTACGCAATAGGGGTTACGTTCTAGCATCCACTCTATCATGCATTTTTTCATGGTTTGAGAAATAGAGTGAGCAATCAATGTTCTCAATAACAACCACATACTTGGTAGTCTTGATGAGAAATTTCCTTTAGCTTTGTGTTTGTATCGTCATTTGGAATCTCCAAATTATAGGCCTCTTAGCATACATAATAAACAATGTGTTTAATCATGCTAGATTTGCACGTACATAGAGCCCTAGAAAGCAAGTAGGCTTTCTTCATGGCTTTTATAGTGTTTTGACATAATTACCCCATTCAACAAAGGCCTCAAGGTATAGGATGATTTCTTCTTTTCTAATAAGATCTACAACAAACATGACTCCCATGGTCAAGCATGATTTTCATATGCTTGAGATATGAATCTAAGTTGTAATGTTCACTCATCATATAGATACATCATACATGGAACATTTATCCTCTCTTATGGGTGTCCAGAAAAAGGTTTGATTCTGACATTGCGTCTAAAACTTTACATTGTCATTTTAAACACTTTGAAACTCCTCCAAAGAAAAAAAAATACATCTTGGTGTTTATGATTTTTATTTTTTTATTTATAACTTGCATGTAACCCATAAAAAAGTTACATTTAAAATTACAAGTATGATTATTATTATTATTTTCTTTTGAAATTTTAAAAACTTATCTATTTGGTGGTTTGTTAAATTTTAACATTGTAAAAAGTTGGAAGGGAAATATTTTATATTTTGAAATGTGTATTCACTTTACTCTTATGAATTGAACTACAACTACTTTTGAAAATTTTCATGATGGAAGGATTGAATTACAAAATAACCTTCAATTTGAAAGGAAGAGTAATCCTTCAAATTTGACCACTGATCATCAACAACAAATGTGAAGTTGTTCCATACCACAACACACTAAACTACAATAATTGTATGGTATGATGGACCAAGCTATATTGCACTGGTTTGGAGGAAATTGAGATCATATCGTTGGATTTGATTGCCTAACTTTATTCAAAGGTAAAATCACAAGAGGTGCAAGAGGTAATGGATACTCTTTTGGATTAAATATTATATTACAACATCATGCATTATTCTAGGTTTTATGTATGGGGTTGAAGGTTTAAAGTTGTAGATATCACATGATTTCTCTGGTAACCTCAACTATCTATATATAGGGATATTGGGGATCTAATACCTTTTTGGCTCTGTGGAATAACTTTAAATTATGTTTATTTAGAGAAGAGTTTGTCTTCCTTGAATTTAATGAGCCAAGTTAACAACCCAAGTTCATTGAAAAAAACTGAAATCTAGCCCCTTACAAAATTCTATCAAATTATTACAAATAACTAAATGATACTTCTCTACATACCGCTAAATAATAAAGATTATTATTACATTGAAAATTATGGAAGGATATTCAGATCTTGTTGGTAAAATACATTATGTTCTAGTGGCATTCATGGAAACATATGACAACAATAAACAAATTTAGTGATGTAGAATTATAACATCTCTATTTAGAGAGACCATGACAACACATGGTATTGAGGTTATCATCTAGTTAGGAATTCTCATTTTGGAAATAGGATGGAAGGTGCAAGATTGAATGGTGGGGATACATCCAATACTCATGTCTTCCTTTAATTTCCACCTTTCAATATTTTTGATGTTTGAATATTAACTATAGGATTAGAGATGTCTCTATAGTTAGTATCTACGTATGTTTGGTGGATGAGAAATATCTATATTATTAATGGATGGAGATCTCTATTAACTTTTACTATCCACTATTGATGCAAATGTGCTAATCTTAATAGATTAAATGCTTCAAACTAAGTTAATCTTAAAATAATAATGATTATTTTTATCTTAAATATATATTTATATGTATAAAATGTATTATATTTTATTAACTCTTTAATAAAATGAAAGTGATATACACAAATACACATAGAGAAAAGGTTTGTTATGCTTATAACTGTAGAATTAATCTCCACCAATATCTCATTTTCAAACACCCTTCACTTTCTTTTCTAGAGTATATACTTTGGTCATGGGCACTTCCCTTAATAGTAGGTAGAAATTTTTCAGTTTGCGCTTAGAGGCCCCCATAGAAGGATCAATTCTCAAGTCTCTGACCACTACGTTTTTAATTGGCTGTTCAATTACTATTAATTTTCGGACTAACCTTTCACTTTATGAGTAGTTGACATGTTTGTGTTTTTAAGTGTCACAACTTTGGTTTTCATTTATGCCCATGTTCTTAAATAGAAGTAGGTTTGGAATTTCAAATTTTCTTTGTTTTTCAAAAAAAATTGATGATATTAATTTATTTTTCATACTTATCAGTTTAGATTTGATGTAAATTTATGACTAATGGTTAGTTTTTATGTTTTTATATATAAATTTTAACATTTACAATTTTTCATCTTTCATTATATAATTTCCAGTAAAAAATTCTCCAATAAAAAAATAACAAAAATAAAATACATAATCATTGTGAAAAACAAAAATAGTCATCTCTGATACTCTTTAAATTTTACTATACAATTTTCTCCAATACAAAAATATCAAAAAAATATACTTAAAAATAACAAAAAAAACATACACAATAACTATGAAAAACAAAAACCCTAGTCTTTGACTCTGATTATAACTCTTCTCTGCCGGTATAAAGGAGTGACTATAACCCTAACCTTCCTTTGCCTACTATAATTTAGGAAGTGTAGATAAAATGGTTGGACCTGAAATCTACGGTTTAATTTTATTTTTTTACTCATCACATTACGTGTGCCATTGTCACATTTTCCTGTCGAATACGTCTTTAAACTCAAAAAAATGTTCTACAGCCCGTCAAATTCGCTTGATCGGAAGGAATACTCTTTATTCTGTGAGTTTAACTTTAAGCTTGGAGGGGTTGGAAGGGTAATTTGGGTGGAATCTGATTTTTTTTTTAAAGTATTATTGTTTTTAGTTTGTGGATAAGTGAATTGTTTTCGGTGTTGGGATCTAGGTTTTTTTACAAGTGTAAAAATTTTAGTGAATTTTAGTGTTGGGATCTATGTTTTTTTAAAAGTGTAAAAAAATTTAAAATATTAACTATTAAAATTTGGTAATATTTTTGTAAAAATATTCATTCTAAAAATATTTTATAATTTTTAAGTAAAATAATTTAAGAAATTTGTTTAAATAACTAAATTTAACTAAAATCTCTTTCAATGTAAGTACACTTGTAGAAAGGCGATGAGTCAAGAATTTTTTTTAAGACAACGTTCATGGTGGTGATAAGGCCATGCATAGTGTTTTCGTAAGAAATCTCTCACAACAAAAACCTTATATCTAGAGCATGCTTATGTATAGATTGAGGATATTTGATATGATATAATGAGGTTGCAATCCCTATAATATCATAAGTAGAATGAAATTTCTCTACAATGGTTATAAACAAATCCAAATCCGACCAATCCAAATCCAATTCCAATATTAAAGAGACAATAAACATAATCTATAATTTAATTGAACCATGTATAAATACACAAATCAATTACACCAAATAAAAGTACCAAATAACACCAAAACATAATTAATTACATCAAATAAAAGTATCAAATAACTCCAAAACACAATCAATTACACCGAATAAAACTACGAAATAACTTTACAAATTTTATGAACCACGTCCCAAGCTCACATCATTATTACAACTATTGGAGCATGTCATAGGTCTCTGAATTTCTCTACAACCACTACAATAATGTCACTATCTTCTCATCTTGAAATTCCCCAAATCTTCAAAGAGCCAAAGGCCCTCCCCTTTTTGTGGATTACATAATTTGCAGAGTTGAACGACTTAAATTGCTCTAGTTGTCATTGATTTGGTTCATGTCTATCTTTTCATTTCTTGCAAATGGTTCCCACTCTTCTAGTGTTGCATTTATTTAATCCTTGTGAAGTGGAGTCTTCATTGTGGTTACACTATCTATACATGGAGGTTATTTACCTAGGGTTTGACCTTTAACGTTCATTCATTGTGGTTACACTATATACATGTGGAGGTTATTTACCTAGGGTTTGACCTTTAGCCTTCTTCTTGAAGGATAAATTTTTATTTCTCTTTAAAACCTGCAAGAGTTTTCTTTTAAATTATGACACTAATTCCTTAATAGCCCAGTGATGTTTAGAGGAATATTCATTTGCAGCTAGAGGCTTTGGTGTTCGAGTGTTATATGCATTTGGGTGCACTTCATAAACTAAAAGACCTCTTCCTTGTGGGCCTAATCATCCTTTGCATGACCATGTTCCTTGTCTAGCACATTCCTAGGCTACAACAATCAATGTTGTAACACCCCTCCTTTTTAGAAGGGTGCTACTTATACACATTTAGTTCTAAGTTAAAGTTACCACCAACTTAATTTCTAATTTAATCAATCTTTAGAACAATTGTATCAAGATAAAAACAAGACGTAGTCATAACTATAATCCAGGTAATGCATCAAATATAAATATATAAATAGAAATTGTGATAATGGAAAAATACATAAGTACATGTAGATCCTTCGCTTTGTCGATGACCATCCATTAGTTCAAACCAATTTTTCATAAGAAAATTAGCAATCAGGAGAAATCACCTGAAGGGTCAATTTTCCAACCAATGAATTCAACCATTTTAACTAAGTGTTACCCCCAAAAGCAAAGCTTAAGCTAAATTAGGTGAGCCATAGTAACACAAAGCACTTAGTAGATGGTTCACTCAACTAAAAAAATAAACCAAAGATCATATATCCAATTGATCAACCATAGTGTGGTGAAGAGACTCTTAGACTTGTAGCATCTCCATACCCCTTATGATTCTTGTGTGGAGGGATCTTACTATCGCTCTAGTCATCAATGAAGACCTCTAGTTAGACAAGTGTCATACATGGTAGTGGAAACCCTCTGAAATAATTTTACTTACACCCTAGTCCTTGAGGAGTACCCCTAGTTAGGAAAATACCATACACAATAGTGGCATCCCAATGCCACCAAAATTAACAATATCTAGGAATAATTGAGCACTAGTACACCTGGATGGTTAAGTACACTCCTAGCCTCCTTTTCCACATAGAATACTCACCAATTTATAATAAAAAAACAAAACTTTTCTCAAGACAACAATTCCCCCTCAACATGGCCAACTCAAGATAACAATTCCCAATTTTCCAACCTAGGGTGAAATCTAGCTTAGGGTAGAAATTCAAATGTCATAAAGTGGATAAAAGGTGAGTTACTATTGAACCCCCTTAGTATTTTTACACCAACTTAATTGAATATGAATTTTTGAATCATTTTCATTCCTCTTGGGCTCCCTAGGAACTAGGATAAGTTTGAGTACCCTCTTTGAACACGAGTCCCTTTCCCTTGGATGTGATCCCCACCACTTATTAATGCTTCAACCTATAAAAAGGTTAACCTTTTTCCATTGACATAAATGTGTGCCATCATTATGAACCATAATACATCATAAAAGACAATATAACGATGAGAATACATACACAACATTATCAAAATAATAATTAGTGCTCATCACTATGACTAAATAGATGCTTAACATATTCCATTAGAGGAAAGCTCATGATAATTATTAAGTAAACATCAACATAAGTCATCATCAATATAAGTAATCATAAAGGGGATAACAAGTCCAAAAAATCAACACCCAAAAAGAATCATAATGTAAAATATAAAAACTAACAACAACCTTATCCAACTTTTGAAAAACNAATTATTAAGTAAACATCAACATAAGTCATCATCAATATAAGTAATCATAAAGGGGATAACAAGTCCAAAAAATCAACACCCAAAAAGAATCATAATGTAAAATATAAAAACTAACAACAACCTTATCCAACTTTTGAAAAACTAGTTTCCATGCACTAGGGGTGTTACACATGCTATGCAAGATCTATGATATTATTCATCAAAGATATATTAGTTTTTATTTATTTTTTCTGAAATTCAAAAGAAATTATTTATTTTTATCACATATCAATGTCAACAAGAATGGAATTTATTGTCTTACATCAAACTCCCTTGGTTGAAAATATGTCAACATCTTGCTCATGAGGTCATTGATAAAACAAAAACCTGCTAAATATATTTTCCTTTTCTTTATTTTCTTCTTCCTTCTCTTCCACTCTATACTACTTATCCTTGTTTTCCACTTTACATCCTTCTTCTCTCTCTTTGTAATCCAGACCTTTGTAATACATAACTATAATAAACTCCTCATATCTACACTCAACTTTTCCTTCTTCTTTACCTAGTTCACTGTTGACCCAAAAATCTACTCTGGGCTCAACATGGTGTTTTACACAGTTACTTATCCATAAAATCCCCTTGGTGCTATGGTTCCAGTCAAAGACAGTGGCGGGCGTCATAGTTACTATGGCCTCTGCCCTTGAAAGAGTATCAGTTGGTTGCTTTCAGGGATTTGTGGGCCTTCCCATGGCGTGTCTTCCTCATGTC
>SNQJ01S0015009.1:47319-77565 GCA_010110895.2 Picea sitchensis | reverse complement strand
ACCACGCTATTGGTTTTTTGTATGGATCTCGCCCTAAGAGACTATCCTGCCTTAGATGGGGTGCCATGTAGCCCATGAGAGAACACATAACCCTCCCATGAAACAAGCTATAAATATGGCCAACTGTCATCCCACACCCCATTCATTGATGGAGGACAACCATAAAATATTGCAGAGGAAGGGAGGACAACTCCCCTGCATCAAATTAATGGAGGCCTCAGTGATTAATGGCAAGAGGGGGATGCTGAGTACGGGTGGTAGCGTAGTGGTCATGTCCACCCCTTGCTTAACTATCCATCTTGTCCATGGCATTCAACACTTCTTCGATGGAGAATGACTAGAAAAGCTTGCAGAGGAAGGGAGGAAAACTCCCCCGCGTCAAATTAAAGGAGGCCTCGATGATTAATGGCAAGAGGGGGATGTTGAGTAAGGGTGGTAGCATAGAGGTCATGCCCACCCCTCGGTTAACTATCCATCTTGGCCATGGAATTCAACACTTCGCCTCAACGCTCTGTCACCTCACTCTACCCATGAATTTGGTTTTGGCACAGTCGGTTCTCTTGGTTTTGGTCTAGTTGGTCCTTCGCCCCCTAGGCTCCATCATGTCGAGAGAGAGAGGAAAGCCTAGGCGAGGTCCTTCCTGGTAGAGTCGTGTACCCAGGCAGAGACGAATGCATAATTTAGAGAGAGCTCTGTCAATTTCCTAGACTCAATGAATTGCGCGGCCACATACTCCTCCAATGGCCTTGATGGATGAGGAATTCATGGAGGAATGAATTCAGGTTCCACTGGAATACCTCATGTACACTGTCCCAAATGACTACTTACGCCCAAAATTGCAGAATGTCTGGACAATGAGGGAGTGGACTAAAAGGAATATATAATCCAATGGAACGTTGAAATCTCTCCACCAACCATGCTATTGGTTTTTTGTATGGATCTCGCTCGAAGAGACTATCCTGCCTTGGATGGGGTGCCACGTAGACCACGAGAGAACACACAAACCTCCCATGAAATCAACTATAAATATGGCCATCCACCATCCCACACTCCATTCGTTGATGAAGGACGACCACAAAATATTGCAGAGGATGGGAGAACAACTCCCCCGTGTCAAATTAATGGAGGCCTCGGTGATTAATGGCAAGAGGGGGATGTTGAGTATGGGTGGTAGCATAGAAGTCATGTCCACCCCGCACTTAACTATCCAGCTTGGCCATGGCATTCAACACTTCGCCTCAACGCTCTGTCACCTCACTATCCCCGCGAAGTTGGTTTTGGCACAATCCATTCTCTTGGTTTTGGTCCAGTTGGTCCTTCATCCCAGCAGGCTCCACCATGTCAGGAGAGAGAGGAAATCCGAGGGGAGGTCTTGCCTAGTACAGTCATGTAGCCAGGCATAGACGCCTGCATAATTTGGAGAGATATTTGTCAATTTCCTGGACTCAACGAATTGCGCGACCACATAATCCTCCAATGGCCTTCATGGATTAGGAATTCACGGATGAACCAATTCAGGTTCCACTCCAATCCCTCGTGTACATTGTCCCAGATGACTATTTGTGCCCAAACACCAGTGTGGTTATTATAGGTACAAAGGCGACATGGATGGCGCCACTTACATTGTTCATAAGGAATTACTCCACATGGTCCGAGATACACGCATTCACCCCAAAACTAATGGGGATGCTAAAGGAACAACCTCGACCATGGAGGGTGCCACTTGCATTATTAAGGAGGAGTTCCCCAACATGGCACCTCCACCGCTAAATATAGTTGAGAAATTCAACAAAAATCCACCCACCCTCTTCAGTCTGGAGAAATAGGTTCTTATTTTTCACATTCAAGGTTATATGGAAGACCAACTCCATCAAGAAATCCTCATCAACAACTACATTAACATGTTATTTGATTCATTTTCAAATGCGCCAACCAAGCAAAGTTGCCTGACGTGCGCGCAACCCTTCGTGCTCTAGCCCAATCATGGAATCCTTCAGAGTGGTGCTCCAAATGGTAGGTTCCATGGTTCTTAGAGCCCCTCTAATGTCTAAATTTGCATAGTTCTCTGAGCATCACTGGCAAGGTGATGGAGTTTTTTCTCTTGTTAGTTCCTAGTTTGGTACTTTGTTCATTTCTTTCCTAGTTTTAATTTTCAAAGTTTACTAATATGCTTAGTTTACACAAACAGTTATGTCTGCACTACCATTCTCCACCTGCTTTGGTTTCCAATTCGCAGGGCAAGTGGTAGATGCCCTTTTTTGGGAAGACCACCTGTTTTAGCTTCCACTTTCGCGGAATAAGTGGTAGGCCAGTGACATGTATCAATTTTGTACAGTGACAACTCATTAATAGGGATTACCTCTTTTTATTTACAAAAAAAATCATACTTTAAACAACACTTAAATTCTAAATTGGTTTAAGGAAGAATACTCATATGAAGTGCATAAAATTATATATTTTTTAATTATATAATTTAACTTGTTATCCTCAATAAAATAAAATGAAACGTTATCATCCTGAGAGGTGCAGGTTCACCATTACCATTCTGGAGTAGAATGAATAAACCAGGTGGCAGATTGCATGCACTCCATATCCATGGCTTTTGTTGCATCCTCAAATGTTCGGGTGAGCAGTAAGAATAACTTAACCGATGGGAGAAGAAGACCCATTAGAGCACCAGAACCAATGACATAATGTGTAAACTGATATATGCAGGTATATAAACATAGAATGGACTGGATTGAGCTAATGAATTGATCCAATGTTTTAGAGAATCTCAGTCACGTATGTCATTATTTTAACCCTCAACATGTGATTGTAATAGATCGAGAGTTAGCGAAACCATACACTCTTGGATCCTAATTGAATAGTTCACTATCCGAGAAGATGGTACATGAGGTGATGAGATCATTGTTGGACTAGGGTTGAAGAACAAATTTTGTCTTTAGAGCACGAGTCTTTGGACTACTATAAAAACCTATTGAATGTTCCTGGGTGAATATCAAACTTCATATGTATATAGAACCTCTTAAATGTGACCCTATGGAAAGAATATTTGGAATGCTAATGTGGGGAAGGTGTGAAAGGTCGATGAATAAATATTGTAGTAATATGCACTTGATCTTTGCACATATGTTAGGACTTGAATTGTACACCTGATGGGAGGGATTGGTAGGTGGTGGTGGGTTGAATCAAGATGGATTATGTTGATGGTCATGGAGACAACAAAACAATGGTGGGTAGATGAAGCATGGATGCCATTATGATCCGATTGTATCACAATTTTATGATAGATTATGTTGATGGTCATGGAGACAACAAGACAATGGTGGTAAGATGAAGCATGGATGCCATTATATCCGATTTTATTACAATTTTAAATCTTTAAAAATTTATAATTAAACTGCACAAATATAAATTTTAGTATACAACAGCTGGATGAGTCGCAAACATTAAGAGCTCTATGATATTTGTAGTTGTAAGTATCTGTTCTTTACCAAAAAATTTAGCAATAAATCTACTAGAAAAGAGATAAGAGATAGATAAATATCTACAGTATAATCATGTGGATCTACTAAAAAAGAGAGAAACTGTTTTATCCCTAAATGTTGTCTACCTTGCTGGCTAGAGCCTCGCGTCCTTGACTCTTGTAGTCGAGTGAGAAGCCATGTTCCTCCGGATATCGATGGAGACCGCAATAAGTATTTCCGCAACGACACTGAAAACCTGTTAATCCAACGCGTTTTCTGCAACTAAAACATTGCGTAGGTTTAGACGGCACTGCATGGATTTCTCCAGTATCAGACTGACCACCAGCAGGCTCGACCTCGGTGGTCTGATGAATGGCAGGCGTTGCTTCTACTTTAAGTTTGAGAAGATGGTCTTTATAACACTTTGAACACATATTCTCCGTTTCGGAGCTTCCGTAAAATCCACACCCTTTAACGCTCTTCTGAATCCATCTTTTTCCTCACTTCTTCAACTCTCCTCTTCTGAATCCGGCACTACACACGGGATACGTATTTTTCCTGGGTGGAAGGATGTGTATAAATTCTCAATCAATGCCAATATATAAACCGTGCAATTGACGTTATGGAACAATGAAGCAAGCACGACGGTTGATATTTAATTCACCGAACTGAATTTATTAAAAAAACAGGTAACATTATCTGAACAATTTGATTAAATTTAATATAATTTGCATATTTTCAATGTAAAAATGTAATTAGCACAATCGCATCAACTAAAACTGGTTAAAACACTTAGATCACTTCATTTCACACCTTTTCAAGTAATCATGCAGACCTCCATCAAACCTTTCCCACCTTTTCAAATTAATTATGCAAATCTAATAATTAAGATGGACCATGTTTACTGTTTCTTAAACTATACAAAAGAAACATTAACCTAATTATCTTTATATTTTTAGTTTGATTAAATTTTTGGATTTATATGTATTTCTATATACATTTACTTAATTATCATTATATTTTTAATGTGATTAAATTTTTGGCTCAATATATATTTCTGTATTAAAATGGTGTTATAGGATCTTTTAATAATAAATATTATATAGATGACCAAGATTTAATAAACTTAAAATGTTCATAATAAAATGGAAGAATTATCATTATATTTTTAGTGCGATTAATTTTTTGGCTCAATATATATTTCTATATTAAAAATGGTGTTATAAGATCTTTTAATAATAAATATTATATAGATGACCAAGATTTAATAAACTCAAAATGTTCATAATCAAATGGAAGAATCATGGCTGAGTGTCATGGCTGAGTGTGTGCATCCTCTAGATGTTAGGGTTTAGAAAGTTTTTTGAACACTCTGATTAATTATATGGTGGTTTGGTAATGTTCTAGGCATACTACGTCCTTTTGTCCATGGTTACAATATATATTAAGGAGTTATCGTACGAGTCGCTTGCTTAGATACGGACTTCGACTCAACCAAAGAGATGATCCAAGATGACGTAATATGCATGGTTCATCCCAAGAGATGATCCAAGATGACGTACTATGGATGGTTCAGAGTCTAGTTAGGATCAACAGTTTAGTCTTAACTTGGATGTTGAATACAATATATATTGTTTCTCTGTTTGTGGTTAGTCTTTTTAAATTCTAGTCGATTTATGTTGTGGTGGAGGTATGTTAACAACATTGTTGCATTTGATGAAAATGGTTGTACCATTACATTAAATTTTATGGGTTGTAAACTTAGAGGTGCACTTAATTAAATGGAATGTACTGATGCTTTAATATTCTAAGAACACCGACATGATTTTAGAAGGAATTTTTCTTTATAACACAGAGATAGATGGGCGTCACAAAAAAAACACCACTTCAGAGGTGTCACAAAAGATGCAACAATTTGTTTTTTAAATTTGTAGCGGTGTTTTTCTTTGAACAACATTGACTCATACTTTTGGACTAGACACATAAACGATGCTGCTAACTGTGAATTTTGCATGGGACACACTACTTCGAGGTGAACCAAAGAATTAAGGCGAACCACACAAACTTGGAAAATAAAAATTGAAAAAGTGGCCAAATTTCAAGCTAAATTCAAATTTTAATCGGATGAGAATCAAAATGGGAAGATAATAATCAATTCACCTAGTTTCTAATGTCTTAAGGAGGCATGGTTCCATTATTGAGAGAAAATCCAAATTCTTGGTAATTTCAAAATTTTGAAAATGTGTGGAATCTATGAGTGTTGCTCTACAACGCATTGTAGAGCAACAAAAAGAGGATAGCTTTAAAAGGAGAGCAAGCATGGGCGCTTGATTGAGTGTTTGGAAGCGTCGAATGAAGTGTAACAATGAAAATGGGTTTCGCATTTTTTTTCCATATCGGGGTGCACCTAAAGATAGGGATACACACTGGAGCGTAAGATTGAATGTCACCATTTGGCTTTCATTGGTGCTTGTATTTTATTAAAACTAATTATAGCTCTTTTGGACATTTAATCACCGATGCTTTATTTTTTATGTGCACATCCGTACATATGTATCTTACATTCACACCGGTAAAAAAACCTCCACAAAATCCTTCGGTCTACCACCTCTGCTAACAACCTCTTCTATAAACAAAGAAGGATTAATTTTTCGGGGAGGTTCTATAAAACCCTCTGTTAGAAGGTGCTCTCCTTATAGTGACATTTTCTAATTATTTATTTTTCTTAACTATATTTTAGTCTATTTTTTTATGAATATTTTGTTTCATCAAATAAGTAACACCATAAGTGGTATAAGAGGAATTTCATTTTCCAGCACATGGTCCAAATTTAGAAAGTTTTTTAGGCTAGAAACGTATCACACACATCGCAGGCCATGGATTGAAAAGGTATGGAATCACATGGAAATGGAAAGAAATACATGGCATGGCATGGAAATGCAATGAATGGCATTGAAAGTCACATCATGGAAAAACAAGGCATGACATGGCCTGGCATGATAAGGAAAGACAATGCAAGGCATGTCATGACATGGAAATGAAATGCAAGGCAAGACATGACATGCATTGGCATGGAATGGAAAGGCATGGCAATGGAAGGAAAGGAATGGCATGGCATGGCAAGGTAAGGAATGACATGGTAAGGTAAGGCATGACATGGCATGGAAAGGCAAGGAAATGCAAGGCATGACATGACAAGGAAATACAAAGCATGGCATGGAAAGGAGATGAATGGAATGGAAATAAATGGCATTGAAAGGTGGGGACTGACAAGGAAATGCAAGCCATGGCATGGAAAGGAAAGACATAACATGGCATGGCATGGAAATAAAAGGCAAGGAAAGGGATGGCAATGGCATGGCATGCCAATGTGTTTCCATGGCATGTCTTGTCAGGCAATAACATTGACATGGCAATGGAATGTCATATAAAGGCATGAAAATGACATAAAAATGGCATGGCATGGCATGGAAATTACATGGTATGTCTTGGAAAGGCATGGCATGGAAATGGAAGGAAATACATGGCATGGCATGAAATGACAAAACATGGAATGACATGGAAAGGAAAGGCACAACATGACATGCCATGGCAAGGAAAGGCAATTCAAGACATGACATGTCATGGAAAGGAAAGGCAAGGCAATGCAAGGCATGGCATGGTAAGGAAAGGAATTGCAAGGCAAGGCATGGCATAGCAAGGCAATGTATGGCATGGAAAGACAAGGCATGAGATGACATGGTATGACATAGCATGGCATGGAAATGGAAGACAATGCATGGGATGTCATGGAAAGGAAAGGAATGACATTGCAAGTCATGTCCTGACAAGGAAATGCATGGATAGGAAAGGAAATGCAAGGCATGGCATGGTAAGTAAGGAATTGTATGGCATGGAAAGGAAAGGAAATTCAAGGCATGACATGGAAATGACATTCAATGACATTTCTTGGCAAAGCATAACATTGACACGGCAATGGCATGGAATGGCAAGGAATGGAAATGACATGGAAATGGAATGTCATGGCATGGTATGGAATACTAATGGCATGACATGGCATGGAATGGCTTGGCAAGCCATGGAAATGGCATGGCATGGAAATGGGGTGGAAATTTAAATATCATGGCAATGGCATGCCATGGAATGGCCTAGCAAGGCACAACAATAACATGGAACTGGCATGGCATGGCCTGGCAATGGTATGACAATGGCATAGCATAAATAGGTTTGTGGGATTCGTTCTGGGAGGTTCCTTTGTCTCCTTGTGTGCTCTAACCCAAAAATTGGGTAGGAATGTGCAATAAACTCTCATAGATAGTGAAGGGAAAAGAATAATTGTTTCAAGTCTCGCTAGAAGAATTTGGTAGCATAGCATTACTTTCTATGATGTCTCATGAAATGTAACCTCAAAACTTTTAGTTGTAGCTAGAAAATGATACCCATTCTAATATCTAGTTTCTATGTGAACTCTCTCATTCTATTGATACAAATCAATAAGTTTAGTGGACACCATGGAAGACTCAACAAATGCTATTAATAATTGATGGTTTAACAAAATTTACTTTTTACTTATGCCGACAACCCAATATAAACAAACATGAGTGCATTAATAAGTTTGACAACATACAGGGAAAGATAAGTTTGTGTCTCTTTTTAGTAGTTTTAGATATTTCTCTATCCCTATTTTAGTTGATTTATTGCTAAATTTTTTGGTAAATAAGAAATACTTACACTCTGCAAATATCATAGAGCTCTGATTGCTTGAGACTCATTTAGTTGTTATATACTAAAATTTATATTTTTTAACAATTGAAGTACAAGTACAAACAACATGCTATTTTCCATTAAGGACATTTAAGTATCCCAAAAGCATTTTGATATATTTTAACATTTTGAAAGGATAAACAGATTAACATCAAACTATCTTTTGATGCAAATATGAGAATTGAGGAGATATTAGGTAACTAAAAATTCAACACAGAGAGGCATTGTAACCGAAAAAACACATTTTGATATCTTTTAACATTTTGAAATGATAAACAGATTAACATCAAACTATCTTTTGATGTAAATATGAGAATCGATAAGAAATTAGGTATCTAAAAATTCAACAGAGAGACGCATTGTAACACAGACAGGAAAGGCAACGGCTGCCATCAATGGTCAGACAGGAAATTGCTTCCTGGACGAATTCGTTCATGGTGTAGGATTCGCAGAGGTGTCAATGGAGCCAAGGATCTGCTCTCTTTATTGGTTGAAACAATGCTCTAGGTCCCGATTTTCCGGTGCCTATAAGATGACTTGGGTTACGTGAAAAGACGGTGTGCAACCTTAATCGAGTGGGAAGAGAAAGAGCTTAGAGGTGGACGAAAGGAGTTTGCAGGTAGGCCGTAGTATTCCGGGAACATGGCCAACCCACTTGATAATTAATCAACACGCTGAAAGAACTTGCTAAACCCTATCTTGCGTGTCCGTAGAGGAAGAGAACACCTCGCCAGATTTTTTCTACTAATGATAAAGGAAAAAATATTCACGATTAGGCTTTCAGTATAATTTAATTTTTTTTCTTACTAGTATCAATAATTTTTAGTTTATTAAATCTTTGCTATCTATTTAATATTTGTGGTTAAAAAATCTTATATTTTAGAGTTTCATTTCTAATATAGGGATGTTTATTTATATAATTAACTTGCTAGATAGCATAAAGCAGTTAAGTTAAATAATCATCAAAGGCACATACATTTAAATAATAGTACATATATTAGGCTTATTTGTTAAGTAATCAAACTGTTTAAGTTTAATAATATAGTGTTACTAAAATGGTCATGCATAGCTTTGCTATTCAATTTTGAATTAAAGACAACTTTCCAATATATATAGGCTAGAAGCCATTACAACATAGCTTTATTCATGTTATTATGAAAATTGAACCGAGAGGATAACAATCATTCCTCACAACCATCCAAACTATACCCTTTGTTATCTAAATGGACATCAACATAATCCATCCAACAACCACCTTCCAAATCCTCCAATTATTGTACAACTCAACTCCTATGCAAAGATCATCTTCTTATCTACTCCCACATTTCTTCCTCGCATTAGCATTCCAGTTGTACTCGTCCTAGGGGCACATTTAAAAAGGTCTATATTCATCGCGAGGATGAAACATTTGGTAGGTTTCGGATTCAATTACAGTGTTGCAAAGACTTGTCTTGGCAAGCCAAAATTGGTTCTCCAACCCTAGGCCAACACTGATCTCAATACCTCATGTAGCATCTGTCTTCTCAAATAGTGAACTATTCAATCAGATCCAACACGGTACCATTTTGAGGGGTAAAGAATGACAGAGGTGATTGATATTCTCTAAAATACAACATCAACTTGTTTGCTCAACCTATTCCATTCTATGCTTACCGGTTATGTCATTGGTTCTACCCTAGGGATTATGATTGGTTCTTTAATGGTTCCTCTCCTACCATAGGTTAGGTTGTTCTTAGCTCTGAGTTCTGCCACTTACTTTATTCTATCTACTCAGAACTGGTTTCAATGAACCCGAACCTCTAATAAAATCTACTACCTAATTTATTCCTTCTACTAAGAAATGATCACAATCTCAATTTTCCTTTGTTTTTTAAGTTTAATAAATGATAAAAATATTAGTATTTTTAATAACATTTCATTTATTTGTATTCATATAACAGCAAGTTAAAATAAAATAAATTATTTTAAATTTGTTTTTAAATATAAAATTTTGTAATATTTTATTTTTTATTTTTTTATGATTACAAATTTATTGTTTTTATTATTAAAATATATAGAAAAAAATTTAAGCCATATAATTTTATGGACTTCCATATTAGTATTCTACTTTGAACAAATTTGGAATTTATTTAAGTGTTGTTTAAAGTATAAATTTATTATCTATATATTATTTAATTATTTTTTTGTGTTGAGAATGTTTTTCATATAATTTTGACTTAATTTGATTTTATATATATTTTTCATTTTTATTTTTGTTTGCATTTATCATCCCAATTTTATTATTTTTTAGATGTATTTATGACATATCAATTTTAATATTTTATAACTTTTTTATTATTTGAATTTGAAATGCTTATGTTTTTATATTTATTTTTTTCTACTCAAATAAATTAAATTTAATCATATGTAAATATAGTTATTGAATTACAAAATAACAATGATAAACATTAAATATGAATTAAAATAAGTATGGTTAGTATTGTTCATTTTGTACACATGGTGCATGAGATTCACGGTTATATATGACACCTCAACAGTTTAAAAAAAAATATGATTCCAACCATTGGCTTGTTAAGAAAGGAATTCAAACTCATATTCAGAAAACAATAAAAAGGAATGCAAGCAAAGAGTGAAGAAAATACTTGGAATGGAGAGACTTGTCAATAAAACTCATTTGATACTTAATGATGACCATGAACTATATAATGGATATTTGAGTTCTTTACAAATACAATATTTTTTTTTTTGAGTTTTTGAAAAAAACATCATAATAAAGAAAAAATAGATGGTCACTTTAAATGTTAATATCTGATATGTTAATTTTTTCGAAAAGGGATCACAAAACATTTTAAAACAAGAAACATTCTTTGTTGTTTAATTAAGTGCACTGTTACATATAGAAATTGACTGAAATTGGCATAGCTAGGTATCTCTTTGCATTCTTCGTTCATTAGTAAAAAAATAATTGGTGCTCCATTTTTTGTTAGCAATGGTATCTAGTAACACATCGCACCACTTAATTTGCAATAAAACAATTTAACTCACTGGTATTTTAAAGAACACATTGTCAAACCCATGACTTGTAGACAAGAAATGCACTACATCATACAATACAAAATCTTAGTTAAAGAAAAAAAATAAAAACAACAGCAATATAGCAATAAACTAGACATGATAAATAAATTAGCAATTTGATGAGGTACACCTTCATTAGGTAAGTTTAAGAACATTGCATAGGCATTGTATAATCTCCACCATTTTCCAAAAGATTGTTTGGATAATATAAATATAAATGAAATATCCAAGCAAGTGATCCTCTTAAACAATAGATATTAGATATTGGTCATGTATTTAAGCTATATACTAAAAGATTAAAGTATCTAAATTGTTATTTTTTTTTCGAATAAACTATAAACAAGAAGAAATATTAAATTGAACAATATTATCCATCAATATTTTAAATTACATTTAATGCTTATTAGTGTTATTTT
This sequence comes from Picea sitchensis, assembly GCA_010110895.2. NCBI lineage: Eukaryota > Viridiplantae > Streptophyta > Pinopsida > Pinales > Pinaceae > Picea > Picea sitchensis. The sequence continues at coordinate 65,840 of SNQJ01S0015009.1, read as the reverse complement.
CTTTTAAATTAGATTTAATGCTTATTAGTGTTATTTTCTTTTAAATTAGATTTAATGCTTATTAATGTTATTTTCTAATTAATAGAGATATTTGCATATGTTTAAATTTAATCTGTTATTTTCTTTTAAATTAGATTTAATGCTTATTAATGTTATTTTCTAATTCAATAGAGATATTTACATATGTTTAAATTTAATCCATATCAGTAGAAAAAATAAATGTGAAAAATAACCATTTAAAATAATGATAAATTTATAAAATATTGAAATTGGGATGCAAGAGGTGTATTAAACAAATATGAAAATATGACTATATGAGTGGAAAGAAGATGGGAAAACTTAATTATTTAAATTAATGAAAAATTATAAAATATTAAAATTCGAATGAGAAATGTGTATTGTATGAAAATAGAAAGGATATATATATATATATATATATAATTAATTAAGATGGGTAAAAATATATGAAAAACATTAGAAGCACAAAAAAGATAAAATTAAATAATGCATTGAGGAAGAAAAAATTACATTTATTGGCGATTGTGGAGCTCTGTGAAAACCCTAGCGAAAACACCAGCTCTATATTCATCATCCCCCCGACATACAGATCTTCCACACCTAAGGTCGTCATGTTGCACAAGGCCGACGCCACTAATCCCACATGATGAACCCAAAAGGGGGTGGGAAACCCCCCTCTTTCAGGAAGGTAGCCGCAAACAACAAAGAAGGATTGCGGGTGAAGAGGCTTGCATTTGAACCATCGCCTCATTTGCAAGATCAACTCTTAGCCAAGGAACATTGGTTCAGTAAATAAATGGAAGTTGAGCTAAGCATGTCTCATCCAAAGGCATCACATCGATGGGAACCAGGGGAATGCATTCCCCGATTAGATAAACCACCAAGGTACACCATTAGCTCAATGAGGGTTGGTGAAAAAACCCAGTTCATGAGGGAGCATGCTTTGATTGGAAAGTTTTTTGGCCCATGGCCTTCCGAAAGAGACCTCATGAGATGGATCAAACATTGGTGGAACCCCAAGGGAGATTACGAAGTGCATCTTAGCTCAAAGTAGTTTTTCATGATCATTCTCTATAGTTTGGAAGACAAGGAAAAGATTTTTGACAATGTTCCATACTTCTACAACTCTGTTGGGCTATTCCTTAGGTTCCAGACAAAACGTTTCATCCAATAGAAATAAGACTAAACCATGGCACTTGTATAGATAAGACTAAATTCTTTGTCATAGGAATTTTGGTTGGAGTAAATCCTCATGGGAATAGGGAACATCATGGGAAGATACGTGAAATCATCAGAGGCAACAAATCAGAGGAAATACGCTTCCTACGCTCGAATATGCATTTACATGGACATATAGAAGGATCTATAAGGATCAGTAACCCTAGAATATCATGATGAAGACTGGAATCAAACAATGGACTATGAGCATATTCCTTTCCATTGCAGAAAATTCCACGAGCATAGTCACCTCTTCTGCGACTGTCCCTTGAATTTATAGAACCCAAAAGCAAGGGAGGGAAAGACAAAGGATGGTTATGCTACAGTTACATGCAGGAAAAAACAATCCCATAGTAAAAAAAACTAGGAAAGTACATAGAATATCCAGACCTGAAACTCCTTTGACATTCTCAACCAACTCCTAGAGGAAAAGGAGGTAGGAAGTATGCACAAAAAAGACAACCACGACAAGGAAAAGGGAAAATCCAAACATAAAATGGAACCAACCAAATAACATCATCAAGAAACAATCCCAATAGCCCAACATAATGTGGACAAGGTAGAGGATGGGGGGATACTTTAATGCAACTAGTTGAACAAGATCCGACGGATATACATCTAGAAAAACTAGAGGACACCTTCAACCGAAAGGAAATGAAAGCCATACCAGTAGATTAGGGATCTCCTTAGACCCACCCACTGAGCTCAAACATACCTCCTATGAAAGAAAATGTTGAGGCCGCAAATCCACACATCAACTCATTAAAGAAGTAGGGAACTACATGCTCAAATTAGGGTGGATCTAGGGACTCACGAAAGGGTATCTCTATCAATCGCACAACTCAGCATGATGAATATCATAACATGGAATATAAGAGGGATTAATGGAAGATCCAAACAAAGTACTCTTCGAGAAAACATTCCTGTAGAGAATCTGAACATTATCCTTTTACTTCAAACAAAATATGTTGGGGATGAAGTGGAGGATATATTATGGTGTTGTTGGAGAACCTATAACTCAACTCATATAGACTAAAATGGGGCTGTGAGGGGCCTGGAAATCTTATGGAACCTAGATACAACCATCATAGACCAAACCTTTTCCATGGTGGGAACGCTTATGGCTCACTTCAGAGTAATATGATCTAAAAAAGGAGGGATGATTATAAATGCTCACAGGCTCCAAAGTGCTCAAGACAGATAATTGTTCATGGGTAGAATAGCCACTATAAGGGCATTTCTAGGATCACAACACCAGTTGATTGGTGGTGACTTCAACATCATCATCACACTAGAGGAAAAGACAGGAGGTACCAAGAGGCTAGACCAAGACAATGGTAAGTTCCAAATCCTCATTGATCAACTTAATTTAAGAGATATAGAATCTAGAAATGGTATATTCACCTGGAAAGTAGATTATATCATTTTCTCATATCAGAATCACTTTTTTTGGAGGATCCAATCATCGAGTCCAACATCCTCCCAAAATAGGTCTTAGATCATTGGGTGGTATCGCTTTGTCTATAAATTGGGGCTAATGCCATGCTTAAATCCTTAAGATTTGAGAAGTTCTGGATCACTCACCTGGACTTTCAAAATCTCTCAAAATATTGGTGGAACAAGCAAAAATAGATCATGGCACACACATGTATAAATTCCAACAAAGGATAAAAAACTTCAAGGCACAACTAAAGATCTGGAACAATAATGTATTTGGAAACATTTTATAGAGGAAGTAGGAAATTGAGAAATGCATAGAAGAAATGCAAAAGGTCTTTATTACAGGAGAAAGAATGCCATCCTTAATAATGGAGGAAGAGCATCTCTAAGCAGAAATGGAAGAGTGACAACAACAAGAGGAAATACTCTTCAAGAAGAAACCCATAGTACAATAGCTCAATGAAGGAGAAAATAACACTAAGTTATTCCACAGATCCATGGTGCACATAATATACATAAACAAAATCAAGCAACTAGAATACAACCAGGGAAACCCCATCCGGGATCAGGAAAGCATAACAAAGGAATTGACAAACTGGTAAAAATATATTTTAATTGATCCCATAAAAGAGAGAATGCTCGTTATTTGCAAGATCACAAGGCACATCCCCTCCCTGGTCACAAAATAACAAAATGAATGACTTATCAGGCCAATTACTCAAGAGAAAGTGGATCAAGCAGTCAAAGAGATTCCCCCTAAAAAACCCCTAGGTCTGGATGACTTCACAACAAACTTATTTCACTATTGTTAGTCACTCATCCGGGATGAAGTCTGCCAAGTAGTTGAGGAATCAATAACTTCGGGGCAATTTCTTTTGACCTTCAATGGCACCTTCCTCACTCTCATCCCAAAGGAAGAGAGGGTTACAGATCCTAATAAATTTTGACCAATAACACTCTGCAATGTAATCTATAAAATCATCACCAAAGTCATCGCCCTATGACTCAAGCGAGTCTTTCCATAAATCATCTCCAAAGATAAAGAAAGATATGTGGAGGGATGAAAAATCATGGGCAGTGTCATCCTAACACACGAGGTCATTAACTCATTGAAATCAACGAGAAACATAGGTATTCTCCCAAGATCGACCTTTCTAAATATTTTGACATAATAATCTAGAAATAGATGAGATCCCTTGTTAAAGTATTTAGCAATACTTCCTCAACCTTATTCTCCATCCTTGTCAACAGAGGACCCTCCCAACCCTTTTCTCCCTCCCATGGAATACGACAAGGGAATCCCCTCTCCCCCTTCCTTTTTTTCATAAGCGAGGAAGGACTATGGCGTTGCATCAAAGCCTCAGTAGAGGATGGATCTCTCAAAGGCCTACATATCCACAACCTCCAACCAACTCCCTCCCACATTCAATTTGTGTATGAGATCCTTTTGCTAAATACCCCAACTTCCCAGGAGGATAACAAGATCAAGACCATCCTCATCGACTTTGTCTAAGCTTCAAGAAATTTCTTAAACCTTGATAGGTCAGATCTCTACTTATTCAATACCCTAGTGGAAATTCAAAACCGCATCTCCCGACTTCTGGGAATCGCCAAGAGCTCCCTTCCATCCAATTATCTAGGTGTTCCCCTCATGAGAGCAGCTACACGTAACATTTTCTGGGACAACTTACTATTTTCCATCTCTAATAGGCTCAATAACTGCAACTTTATATCAGTTAATCTAAACTCTATACTCAAATCCTTGTCAACTTACCTCTTCACCACTCTAGCAACCCCCCAATCTGTCATCAAGGCTATCAGAAACCTCCAACATAGCTTCTTGTGGCATGGTCACCATCCGAACAAAAAATGAGCACTAGTGGGATGGTATAAAATATGGAGGCCCAAATCCTTAGGGGGACTCGACGTCATGGATCCAGGAAAACACAATCGAGTAATGGGGGTAAAATTTGGTGGTGCTGGCTCAAGAACCCCACAACACTCTGGTAAATCATATGGAAAGAGAAATATGTTCCCAATACTAGAGAGAATAATTTAATCATATTCAATGATCGGATCAATGGATCAGATATTTAGAACACAATTTGCAACAATATATCAGTCATAAAGAACATTGATTTCTGGGATATTGGAAATGGAGAACACTCCATGTTTTGGCAAGACTCCTGGTAGAAAAAACTGCCCCTAACCTCCATATAATATCTCAACCCCCTTTATCAACAAATGAAATCAGGGTACACTCTACACGTAAAGGACCTCTGGAAGGAAAACTCTATGCAATACACCTAGTGCAGAAAACTCTATGCAATTACACCTATGCAATTACCCTATGGAAAACTCTATGAAATTACACCTACAAGTGGAAATGGACCTGTAGGCATGGAGGGACTATGCAAATCAATGGAAAATACACATCACGGAAGGACTAAACATACTCAAATGGGGTCATTCCTCAACAGGTAACTTTCTAGTCGAAGAAGCATACCATCTCCAGGAAAACCACCAAGGGAAACTGAAGGAGCAGACATAGAGAAAAACATGGAATCCAAATGTCTGGCCGAAAGTCTCAATTTTACTCTCCTTAATTGCCCAAAACCACATACTCACTTGGGACAACCTTAAAAAATGAGGCCACAGTGAGGCCATATAGGGTATGGAAGCACAACTAATACATCGCTCCAACAGGAACTGGTCCAACATCATAATCACCATTGAAACTTCAGATTCAATATCCTATCAAATTCCAATTCTAGACCGCATCTCGCAGCTAATACTAGGCTTCACAGTTAGGAAAATTTGGAAAGAACAAAATAAAAGAATTATTCGGTCCATTCCCTCCGCCCGCCCCACTCATCCTAGGAAAGGATGCTAAAATTTATCGAGGAAATTATCAGAGCTGAGCACTGGACCCAAGAGGACCTCAAGTGCAGTCCTATGGAATGTCACATTCTCCAAGCCTGACAACTAAATATCACCAATGATTCAAGTAAGAATGATACGTGCAATAATAAAATCGGTCGTATTCTGAGCACATGATCCCCTTCCCCCCCCCCCAATAAAATCGGTCAGATTCTAGAGCATGATCCCTTCCCGCAGTTTTTTTTAAACTAAACTTTGATGGTTCTTCAAATGGTAATCCGAGGCTGATAGGGTTTGGTGCGATTCTAAGAGACAACAAGGGGAAAATTCTACACTTCGCAGTAGCATATTTGGGACTCAATACAAACAATGTTGCAGAAATTTGGAGGCTATTTAGGGGGGTTATGTTAGAAATATGTCACAACATCTTCGAGCTCAAAGTGGAAGGGGATTACCATATCATCATCTAGCTCATCTTAAAAATCATCGATGGTTCACACCCCTCAAAATGCTCACCTAGCTGGAGATTACTATGACTATTGGAATAATTCAAGCCCCTTCTTTAGCCCCATATCATTCCTATCCACTCCCATGTGAAAAGAGATGCGAACAAAATTACAAAATGTCTGGCCAACGAGAGAGTGGACTCAAAGGAAGATTTGATCCAATGAAACCCTCAAATCTCTCCACCAAGCACACTATTTGGTTGTTGTATGGATCTCTCCTGAACAGACTATCCTACCCCAGATGGGGTGCCATGTAGCCCATGGGAGAACACACAACCCTACCATGAAATCAACTATAAATATGGCCAACCGCCATCCCACACCCCATTTGTGGATGGAGGATGACCATAAAATATTGTATAGGAAGAGAGGACAAATCCCCCGCATCAAATTAATGGAGGCCTCGATGATTAATGGAAAGAGGGGGATGTTGAGTATGGGTGGTAGCATAGCGATCATGTCCTCCCCTCATTTAACTATCCATCTTGGCCATGGCATTCAACACTTCACCTCAATGCTCTGTCAGCTCACTCTGCCCGTGAATTTGGTTTTGGCACAGTCGGTTTTCTTGGTTTTGGTCCAGTTGGTCCTTCACCCCCTAGGCTTCACCGTGTCGAGAGAGAGAGGAAATCTCAGGCGAGGTCTTGCCGAGTACAGTCGTGTAGCCAGGCAAAGACGCATGCATAATTTGGAGAGAGCTCTGTCAATTTCCTGGACTCAACGAATCATGCGACCATATACTCCTCCCATGGACTTCATGGATGAGGAATTCATGGAGGAATCAATTCAGGTTCCATTGGAATCCCTCATGTACATTGTCCCAAATGACTACTTGTGCCCAAACACCATTGTGGCTATAACAGGTACAGAGGCGACCATGGATGGTGCCACTTTCATTGTTCAGGAGGAATTCCTCCACACGGTCCTAGATATGTGCATTCACCCCAAAAATAGTGGGGATGCTAAAGGAACAACAACAGCCATGGAAGGTGCCACTTGCATTATTCAAGAGTAGTTCCCCAACATGGCGCCTCCATCGCTGAACACAGTTGAGAAATTCGACCAAAATCCACCCACCCTCTTTAGCCTGGAGCAACTAGATCTTATTTTGGACATTTGATGTTATATGGAAGACCAAATCCATCGATACACCCTCATCAACAGCCGCATTGACATGTTGTTTGATTCATTTTCGAATGCACCAGCCAAACAAAGTTTCTTAACATCTATGCAACTCTTTGTGCTCTAGCCCAATGATGGAATCCTTCATAATGGCACTCCAAATGGCAGGTTCCATGGCTCTCAGAGCCCCTCTAATGTCTAAATTTGCACAGTTCTCTAAGCATCACTAGAAAGGTGATGGAGTTTTTTCTCTTGTCAACCTAGTTTGGTACTCTGTTCATTTCTTTCCCAGTTTTAATTTTCAAAGTTTATTAATATTCTTATTTTACACAGACAATTATGTCTTCACTACCATTCTCCACCTTCTCTGGTTTCCAATTGGCAGGGCAAGTGGCAGATGCCATTTTTTGGATGAAAGCATAGTAGGAGGCCACCTGTTTCGATTTCCACTAGTTTGGCGGAATAGGTGGCAGGCAAGTGACATGTATCAATTTTCTATCAATTTTGATTAAATTTTTTATTTTATATGTATTTATGTATACATTTACTTAATCATCATTATATTTTTAGTTTTATTAATTTTTTGGCTCAATATATATTTCTATATTAAAAATGGTGTTATAGGATATAGGATCTTTTAATAATAAATATTATATAGATGACCAATATTTAATAAACTTAAAATGTTCATAACATTTTTTTCTTTATCATTTTATTGGAAGAATCATGGTTGAGTCTATGCATCCTCTAGATGTTAGGGTTTAGGGTTTGGAAAGTTTTGTGAATACTCTGATTAATTATTTCGTGCTTTTGTCATGTTTTAGGCATACTTCATCCTTTTGTCCATGGTTACAATATATATTAAGGAGTTATCGTACGAGTCACTTGCTTAGATCATTGAGAGTCTAGTTAGGATCAACAGTTTAGTCCTAACTTGGATGTGGAATACAATATACATTGTTTCTCTAGTTTGTGGTTAATTATCATTCTATATTATAAATGGTGTTATAGCATCTTCTAATAATAAATATTATATAGATGACCAAGATTTAACAAACTTAAAATGCCCATAACCTTTTTTTTTCTTTCCCATTTTATTGGAAGAATCATGGCTGAGTGTGTGCATCCTCTAGATGTTAGGGTTTAGGGTTTGGAAAGTTTTGTGAATACTCTGATTAATTATCTCGTGGTTTGGTCATGTTCTAGGCATACTTTGTCCTTTTGTCCATGGTTACAATATATATTAAGGAGTTATCGTACGAGTCACTTGCTTAGATCATTGAGAGTCTAGTTAGGATCAAAAGTTTAGTCCTAACTTGGATGTTGAATATAATATACATTGTTTCTCTAGTTTGTGGTTAGTCTCTTTTAATTCTAGTCAATTTATGTTGTGGTGTAGGTATGTTAACAACATTGTTGCATTTGATGGAAATGGTTGCACCACTACATTAAATTTTATGGGTTGTAAAGGTAGAGGTGTAGTTAATTAAATGGAATGCATCGATGGTCCAATATTCCAACAACAACGACATGATTTTAGAAGGAATTTTCCTTTATAACGCATAGATGGATGGGTGTCACAAAAAAAGCATCGCTTGAGAGGCGTCACAAAAGATGCACCAATTTGTTTTTTAAATTTATTGCGGTGTTTTTCTTTGAGCAATATCGACTCATACTTTTCGACTAGACACATAAATGATGCTGCTAACTATGAATTTTTCAAGGGACACACTACTTTGAGGTGAGACAAAGCATTAAGGCGAACCACACAGAATTGGAAAATAAAAATTGAAAAAGTGGTCAAATTTCAAGCTAAATTCAAATTTTAATCGGATGAGAATGAAAATAGGAAGATAATAGTCAATTCACCTAGTTTCTAATGTCTTAAGGAGGCATGGTTCCATTAATGAGAGAAAATCAAAATTCTGGGTAATTTCAAAATTTTGAAAATGTGTGGAATCTATGAGTGTTGGTCTACAATGTGTTGTAGAGCAACGGAAAGAGGACAACTTTGAAAGGAGAGCGAGCATCAGTGCTTGATTGAGTGTTTGGAAGTGTCGAATGAATTATACCAATGAAAATGAGTTTGTCATTTTTTTTCCATATCGGGGTGCACCTAAAGATAGGGATACACACTAGGGCATAAGATTGAATGTCACCAGTTGGCTTTGATTGGTGCTTGTATTTTATTAAAAATTATTATAGTGCTTTTGAAAATTTAATCACATTCACACCGGTAAAAGAACCTCTGGAAAATCCTTCGATCTACCACCTCTGCTAACAACCTCTTCTATAAACAAAGAAGGATTAATTTTTCGGGGAGGTTCCGCAAAACCCTATGCTAGAAGGTGTTGTCCTTGTAGTGTCATTTCATAATTATTGTTCTACTTATTTATTTTTCTTAAATATATTTTAGTCTATATTTTTATGAATATTTTGTTTCATCAAATAAGTAATGCCAAAAGTGGTATTAGAGGAATTTCATTTTCTAGCACATGGTCCAAATTTAGAAACTTTTTTTATGCTAAAAACGTATCGCACACATCGCATGACAAGGATTGGAAAGGTATGGAATCACATGGAAATGGAAATAAAGGCATGGCATGGCATGGAAATGCAATGAATGGCATTGCAAGTCACAACATGTCAAGACAAGGCATGGCATGGCATGGCATGATAAGGAAAGACAATGCAAGGCATGGACATGGAAATGAAATGCAAGGAAAGGCATGACATGGAATGTCATGGAATGGAAAGGCATTGAAAGGCATGGAAATGGAAGGAAAGGAATGGCATGGCATGGAAAGGTAAGGAATGACATGGAAATTTATGGCATAGCAAGGTAAGGCATGAGATGGAATGGAAAGGCAAGGAAATGCAAGGCATGACATGGAAAGGAAATACAAGGCTCGGAATGAAAAATAATTGCATGACATGAAAAGGAGATGAACGGAATGGAAATAAATGGCATGGAAAGGTAGGGTATGAAAAGGAAATGCAAGCCATGGCATGGAAAAGCATGCAAAGGCAAGACATAGCATGGCATGGCATGGAAATAAAATGAAAGGAAAGGGATGGCAATGGCATGGCATGTCAATGGATTTCCATGGCATGTCTTGGCAAGGAATAACATTGATATGGAAATGGAATGGCATCGAAAGGCATGGAAATGACATAAAAATGGCATGGCATGGAATTGAAATTACATGGTATGTCTTGTAAAGGCATGGCATGACATGTCATGGAAATGGAAGGAAATACATGGCATGACATGTCATGGAAATGGAAGGAAAGACATGGCATGGCATGAAATGACAAGACAACGAATGTCATGGAAAGTCATGACATGGAAAGGAAAGGCACAACATGACATTCCATGGAAAGGAAAGGAAATTCAAGACATGGCATGGCATGGAAAGGAAGGAAAGACAATGCAAGGAATGGCATGGTAAGGAAAAGCATGGCAACGCAAAGCATGGCATGGCATGGCATGACATAGCAAGGCATGGAAATGGAAGACGATACATGGGATGGCATGGAAAGGAAAGGAATGACATTGTAAGTCATGGCATGACAAGGAAATGCATTGTTAGGAAAGGAAATGCAAGGCATGGCATGGTAAGTAAGGCATTGCATGGCATGGAAAGGAAAGGAAATTCAAGGCATGGCATGGCAATGGAATGCAATGACATTTCTTGGCAAAGCATAATATTGGCACGGCAATGGCATGGAATGGAAAGGCATGGAAATGACATGGAAATGGAATATCATGGCATGGAATAGAATACTAATGGTATGGCATGGCATGGTATGGCATGGCATGGAATGGCTTGGAAAGTCATGGAAATGGCATGACATGGCAATGGGGTGGAAATGGAAATATCATGGGAATGGCATGCCATGGAATGGCTTGTCAAGGCATGACAATATCATGGAACTGACATGGCATGGCGTGGAAATGGTATGACAATAGCATGGCATAAATAGGTTTGTGGGATTGGTTTTGGGAGGTTCCTTTGTCTCCTTGTGTACTCTAACACAAAAAATGGGTAGGAATGTGCAATAAACTCTCATAGATAGTGAAGGGAAAAGAATAATGGTTTCAAGTCTCCCTAGAGGAATTTGGTAGCATAGCATTACTTTCTATGGTGTCTCATGAAATGTAACCTCAAAACCTTTAGTTGTAGCTGGAAAATGATACCCATTCTAAGATCTAGCTTCCATGTGAACTCTCTCATTCTATTGATCAAAATCAATAAGTTTAGTGGACACCATGGAACACTGAACAAATGTTATTAATAATTGATGGTTTAAGAAAATTTACTTATGCCCACTACACAATATAAACAAACATGAGTGCATTAATAAGTTTGACAACATATAGGGATAGATAAGTTTGTCACTCTTTTTAGTAGTTCTTAGATATTTATCTACCCCTATTTTAGTAGATTTATTGCTAAATTTTTTGGTAAATAAGAGTTACTTACACTTTGAAAATATCATAGAGCTCTTAATGTTTGAGACTCATCCAGTTGTTATATACTAAAATTTATATTTTTGTACAATTGAAATACAAACAACATGCTATTTTCCATTAAGGACATTTAAGTATACCAAAAGCTTTCCATTAAGGACATTTAAGTATACCAAAAGTATTTTGATATCTTTTAACATTTTGAAAGGATAAACAGATTAACATCAAACTATTTTTTTTATGCAAATATGAGAATTGACGGGATATTAGGTAACTAAAAATTCAACACAGAGAGGCAGTGTAACCAAAAACATTTTTATATCTTTTAACATTTTGAAATGATAAACATATTAACATCAAACTATCTTTTGATGTAAATATGAGAATTGAGAAAATATTAGGTATCTAAAAATTCAACACAGAGACGCATTATAACACAGACTCATGGTATCTCATCTAAACAGAAATCCAATTATAACAACTAAAAAAACCCAGAATTAGAACATGTTACAATGTTACGAAAACTTTAGAACATGTTACACTGTTACCAAAACTTCACAAACTAATTGCTTAGCAAATAGAAATAATAAATTCAACTTAAAAACTAAAAATGATAAATATTAAAAAAAAATTGTAATTAATAAAATAAAATATTGACATTTTCATTTGATCCATCATTCCAGCTTTCATCCAAAAATATTTCAGTCTGCATTTTTTATAAGCTGTAACTACAAGTTTGAAACTGTCTCAACGCTCCGATCTTTCTATACTTAACGTACCCCAACAAGTACACCCTTGCATAAATCCAAAGGTAGTGGGAAACAGTCCGCATAACAGCAAACATGGTCCTGAAGAAAGGCTCTGGAATTTTTGGAAGCTCCGCAAGTGTTATAAAGACCATCTTCTCAAAGTGTTATAAATACCATTTCTCAAACTTAAAGTAAAGGCAACGGCTGCCATCAATGGTCAGACAAGAAATTGCTTCGTGGACGAATTCGTTCATGGCGTAGGATTCGCAGAGGTGTCAATGGAGCCAAGGATCTGCGTAGAGGAAGAGAACAAATCGCCAGAATTTCCTTAATAATGATAAATGAAAAAACATTCACGATTAGGTTTTGAGTATAATTTCATCTTTTTTTTCTTACTATTATCAATAATATTTCTAGTTTATTAAATCTTTGCTATCTATTTAATATTTATTGTTAAAAAGTCTTATATTTTAGAGTTTCATTTCTAATATAGGGATGTTTATTTATATAATTATACTTTAACTTGCAAGATAGCATAAATCAACTAAGTTAAATAATCATCAAAGTCAGGTACAATGAAAACATGTGAGTGTATATGTAGGTGGTAAACATTTTGTCATCCAAATCAAACACATGCATTCATTTAAGGCTTATCTTTATTCGGTTGCCTTATCCACCCAACCGATGGCCATGCCATAGTGACATCCATGTTCCATCCTCCCACCACTCTGTGGTTGTCTACATGGATGAGAAAGGTGTATTGAATAAACATAGAAAGGAAATATATATAAAAATTTAAGATAGGTAAAAAATATATGAAAAACATTAGAAGGAGAAGAAAGATAAAACTAAATAATACATTGAGGAAGCAAAAATTATTGTGGAGCTATGTGAAAACCTTAGTGAAAACCCCAGTTCTATATCCACCGACCCCTCCACAGATGGATCTGCCACACCCAAGGTCGTCGTGTTGCACCAGACCGACGCCATTGATTCCACAAGATGAACCCAAAAGGGGGTGGGCAACACCCCTCTTACAGGAACTTAGCCGCAAACAACAAAGAAGGATTGCGGGTGAAGAGGCCTTCCTTTGAACCGCTCCCTCACTTGCAAGATCAAATCTTAGCCCAGGAACATGGGTTCAGTAAAGAAATGGAAGTTGAGTTGAGCAAGTATCATCCAAAGGCATCGCGTGGATGGGAACGAGGGGAATGCATTCCCCAATTAGACAAACCGCCAAGGTACACCATTAGCTCAACGAGGGTTGGTGAAAAAACCCAGTTCATGAGGGAGCATGCTCTCATATGAAATTTTTTGGGCCTATGGACTTCCAAAAGATACCTCATGAGATGGATCAAACACTGGTGGAACCCCAAGGGAGATTATGTAGTGCAGCTTAGCTCAAAGTGTTTTTTCACGATCATCCTCTATAATTTGGAAGACAAGGACAAGATTTTTAACAATGGTCCATACTTCTACAACTCTGTTGGGCTATTCCTCAGGTTCCAGACAAACCGTTTCATCCCAGAGAAAGAAGACTACACCATGGAACTTGTATGGATAAGACTAAATCCTGATTGGAGTAAATCCTCATGGGAATAGGGAACACCGTGGGAAGTTACATGAAATCATATGAGGCCAAAAAGTAAAGGAAATACGCTTCCTACGCTCGAATATGCATTTTCATGGTCATATAGAAGGCTCTACGAGTCTCAGTAACCATAGAATATCACGATGAAGACTGGAATCAAATAATGGACTATGAGAATATTCCTTTCCACTGCAGAAAATGTCAGGAGCACGGTCACCTCTTCTGCGACTGTCCCTTGAATTCCTAGAACCCAAAAGCAGAGGAGGGGAAGCAACATTATGGTTATACTAGAGTTACATGTAGGAAAAAACAACCCCCTAGTAAGAAAAATCAAGAAAGCACAAAGAATATCGCCTCCAGAAACTCCTTCGACATTCTGAACCAACTACTGGAGGAAGAGGAGGTAGGAAATATGCACAAAAAAGACATCCAAGACAAGGAAAAGGGGTGATCCAAACATAAAATGAAACCAACCAAATAACGCCATTAAGAAACAAGTCGAAGAGCCCAACAGAATGTGGACAAGGTAGAGGATGGGGGGGATACTTTAATGCAACTAGATGAACAAGATCTGGCGGATATACATCCAAAAAAAATGGAGGAGGCCTTCAACTGAAAGGAAATGAAAACCATCCGAGTAGATTAGGGATCTCCGTAGACCCACCCGCTAAGCTCAAACATACCTCCCGTCAAAGAAAACGTCGAGGTTGCAAATCCACACCAACTCATTTAGGAAGTTGGGAACTAGATGCTCAACTCAAGGCAGATCTAGAGACTCATGGAAGGGTATCTCTATCGATCCCACAACTCATCATGATGAATATCATAACATGGAATATAAGAGGGATTAATGGAAGATCCAAACAAAGGACTCTTTGAGAAAACATTTGTGTAGAGAATCTGAACATTCTCCTTTTACTTGAAACAAAATGTGTAGGGGATGAAGCAGAGAATATATTTTGGTGCTACTGGAGAACCTATAACTCCAATCATACAGACTAAAATGGAGTCGCAAGGGGCCTGGAAATCATGTGGAACCTGGATACAACCATCATAGACCAACCCTTTTCCACGATGGGTATGCTTATGGCTCACTTCAGAGTAATATGATCTAAAAAAGGAGGGATGATTACAAATGCTCATGGGCCCCAAAGTGCTCAAGACAAACAATTGTTCATGGGTAGAATAGCCACTATAAGGGTGCTTCTAGGATCACAACACTAGTTGATTGGTGGTTACTTCAACATCATCCTCACACTAGAGGAAAATACAGAAGGTACTATAATGTTCCCCAAATTTACCAAACAAAAAAAAAATTCTTAGGGACATTAAATCTCCTTTCTCTTCGAACAACTTATTTCAAAAGACATAAAGTTATTATATGTAGGTAGTCGTCGTCACCATTAACATTCACAAGGTTTATGTTTACCACTTTATTGATACAACTAACTACCATTATAAAAGATTTTATCTTTGGGTTATTTCATTTTGCACAGTAATGACATATATAGTAGTCATGGGTAGCTTTTCCATACCCTAGTCTCTTAGTCACTAACATTTCTAATTGTTGATAAGAGTATAAAGGGGTTAACGTTACACTAGTAAAATTCTCTAGCATCACAACTGTCTGCATGCATAAAACATTAACGTTTATACTTGTTAACGCCTTAATAATATTGAAACCCTCTCCATACATAGAATTAACGTTTATATGTTGAATCCTTACTAGTATTCTACCCATCTGTAAGAATGAACATTAGTGTTTTATACTATTAGACCCTATTATCAATACAACCAATTTGTAGGCATCAACGTTGCTTATAACATAAAGGATCTATACAAATTTGGGTTCCAACAAAGCATACACCTTTATCGAAAATGTCACAGGACTTAATATATGGTGGTTTTAGCACAGTATATGGTGGCCTTAATGTCACATAACTTGTTAGAAAAGGTTGTGGTTAAACTTATGACCACTATTAACACAATATTGTAATTGGTTAACGGTTTGGCATCATTGAGGGACCCAACGATAACAGTGATCCTTCCAAATTTCGTTTAACATTAGCGAACCAGATGGTCCCACCTTAACTGAACGAAAGACTGGGCTTGTTAACTGAAAATAGTCGTGCCCTATCCAAGTTTTCTTCCCTCACAATAACTTGGTAAGAAGTTGAATGAGGGACTTGTCAGACCCCGAATGAAGACCTTTGTCTAGTTTATTAATGGTTCTGCAAGGGTACCTCCCAAGGGTTTCCGCTCGACCACTTTGTCCAATGTAAAGAATCCCACCTCCCTCCTATCACATGGCAAGGTACATGATTCATAATCATCACTATTATTCCCCTCCCAGATGGGTTTTCTACGGTTAATTTTTCATTGTCCTTCGGCTCTGTCTTTTGCGAAAACGCTCCAGTGCCACCCCATGATAATCGACTTGGTGAACATGGCCCAAATCGTGTAGTTGGTCTTGTCTTAGGCCGTAAGAAAAGGATAGGGTGACTTCCATTTGGATGCTACCCTAAACCAGGTAAAAAATTCTATGTCATATTACTCTAATATTTCTACGATTTCAGATTAATGTAATACGCACCAGTCACCATATATTTCTTCTTTCTCTTTCTGAATTCACCGATCTTGCATTGGAATTTTTTAAAGACTGTTACATGTTCTTTAAGATTAGGGTTTGTCGTCACTTCCTGTTATTCCCTGTATTGGTTCCACATTTCCTTATACCTTGAAAATTCAAGTTTGTGTTAATAACCCAATAGGGAACGAGAAAGATTATTGCATTTTCAAAGTCTCGTACTGTGTGTTTGAATTCTGTTCTGCTCGATAGAGGTTGTACCCTAGCTTAATTCTTTTGTGGATTTAAATATTTGATACCTCCCTGTCTATTCATTAATTATCTGTAAAAGTTGTCGGTTCTCTTCATCTGAAATTCAATGGTACTTCCAGACTCCTATTGTGTGATAAAAATATAAGGGGATACCCTCCATATTTTGTCTGGCTCTTTTCTACTTCAAAACTGTCCTCTGTATTAAAGAAGTTATTTCATTGTGTTAGAAAATGAGTATTTTTCTTGCAATATGATGTTACGATGTCCAGTCCTTTTGAATGTTTACAATATTGGTTTTCATGGGAAAAATACAGTTATGTAATTCTTATGTCCACATTTTTGAACTACTGGTTCCTAATTATGAGAATATACAATTCTGATCTCGTTATAATTTAAATAAATTCATTCCTACATTAATATCATTTTTTTATTAAGCGACGAGCTCTCTTCTGATCGTAAATATTCACTGTGAAGATCGTATTATACGATGTATAATTGCAAACCCTTTTCCTTTGGATTGTTGTGAGATTTATTCGTTATTATATCAAGTATTTTTGTAACAGTATCGTTACCCTAAGTCTAAATACATTATCCATACTTTGGAAAGGGATCGTAGTAGTCATACGATTCAACTATGTGTAAATAATTCAGACTCTAACTTGATTCAAGTAATTATCTATAAGTTCTTGGTTCCTGTATTTTTGTGTTTTGAAACTTGTCTATTGCATTTTCCTTCACAGTAAATAGAATAAAGAGGTAGCATACAGAGGGTAATAGAGCCCCTATGTTCGACATGCATTGTACTGCACGAAGTTTTTAGCATATTGGTTGTTAAGATCTTAAAGGTTTCTTCTTGTTTATTTACCTTCTGAAATGTTTTGGTTAAATTTTCAGTTACCATAATCTAATGATGGGACCCCTGTTTTACTTGTGAGGGTACCCATCAGATAATTCTAGGTCCACTTCTCCCCTTTTGGGCCTGTGGACAATTTTCTCAGTGAAGCCAATGGGAAAGAACCCGCACCAACCTCAAGTTAAGCGTTTGTTCGTGTATTAAATATATATTGTTTTCATTTTGTGAATTCATCCTGAACATTACTCTATATTCAATATTTGATTTTCGTTGATTTGTTTCATAACTCTATTTACCGATATTCTTGATATTTCACTTGTAGGACTTAATCGATATGAGGATGTGGATTTACGAGGTCACCTCACTCAAAAGGTATTTGAGTTCCATCTTGCGGCATTAAAAAGAAATAACCTTCCAGGTTCGGTTTAAAGTGATACAAGTTCCACCCTAGGATACTATTATTGTGATAGATTTATACCAGGCTCCTATAGATAGTTGGTTACTTGTATCATCAATTCTTAAAGGAAAAGACAAAGGGGAAACCTTGTATTGAATACGATATCACTATTTAATGGTTATGATCGCATGTGTTATGTAAATCTTGAAGACTCGTTTTAAGTATCGTACCAACTTTGTAATAGGTACTATGTTTTATGTATTTATATCCCTCAACATTTGTTTTTGGGTTATTGTATTGAAAAAGGACTGTAACTTCCTGTTCCATTAATATAATTGGATTTAATGGAAAATACTTGAAATCCCAAGTTGTTCAAAAGTCAATAAACAACTTTATTTGTATTAGATGTTTATGTAGCTCTAGAAATTTGTATA